>JXTB01000201.1:345390-377018 GCA_002914805.1 Parasponia andersonii | reverse complement strand
GATAGTCGTTTATATTTGAATATACGAATTAATCTCTCTTAGTTTGTGGGAATTTGGTATAAACAAGTTTTGGGTTTTGTTTCTTTGTTGCTTGTTTATTTATTGTTTTTCCTTTTGATACTGGTAATAAGATTGTTAGCAAAGTATCTTTTTTGCGGTCTTGATTGCTTTTCTAAGAGAGAGATTTAGGTGTATTTGAGATTTGAGTGTGAGGAATTTTTGTTAGACTTTTATAATCTCCTTTTAATTATAGTGGAATTCTTCGTCGTCTCCAACGTGGACGTAAGCTATATTTTATAATTGAATCATGATAAATTCTTGTATTATTTGTAATTTTATATTATTTATATTTTGTCATAAATCCACTTATTTGACATTTGTCTAATAAATTTAGTATTTATGCTTCCGTCGGCACAACACATTCTACCTTTTTATTGTCCACATGGTCGTAAGAGTTCTTGACCTTTTCAAATAATTACACGAACACTGGTTTTTTTTTTCTTTTTCTTTTCTTTTTTTTCTTTTTTCAAGTGGAGAACTGATAAAAAAGAGAAGCATCAAGGATTATAACTAGGTCAACTCACTATATCCCACGCTCAGCAACCCTAAAACTAGCGAAATATGTTAAATAGAAGAAGGAAACATATACAAAAGTCAAATATAAATACAAACCGAAGGCAACAAATCAAACAAAAGTATCGAACTAGGTATCCATAATTTGATATGCCAAAACACTTCTTTCCAGTATTGCATCGTCCCATAACATACCTTGTTAATTAATGTGCCACAACTTGTATTCATTGTCCTTTGGAGAAAATAATATCTCGATTCAAATATAAACTACTTAAACAATATTATTAGTAATGTTTCTGATTTAAAGTTGAACAAGAAGTTCCTTCGTATTCAATAATTGATCAATTTTATTATATACAAAATGCAAGCACGTGGAAAATATTTAGTGATGGTGACCCTCAACCTTAAAGCAAAGGAGTGATGGATTCAATTAACTTGCCAAATGCCTATCTACCAAAATTAATTGAGTCCAAATTTTGTGTCCATTTTTTATCCTCTAATCAACGGTAATTAGTACAAGGAAAATGTGGAGGATGTATCAAGTAGGCAGTGTTGCCCTTTCCAAGGAAAAGAGCTTGCTCCAACCTTCGGCTACTTAATTATATTTGAACCTATGCCGAACAATTTGTGACCAAATAAATATTAGTCCAATACTGTTTGGATTGGGACCCTTCGTATGATAAAAACTCACGTGTTGAAAAGGCAGTAATACTATATATATATATATATATATATATTTACATACACACAATTTTTTTTTTTTTTTGAGGGAGTACATACACATATTAATGTCGAGAACATGGCATAATATTCATGATAGATGACTGGCTTTCAACTTCCAACATTGCCGTACATACGAGGAAAATACCAAATACAAAACTACATCGCCACCACTACTTTATCATAGTCTAGATCACCATATAGTGGAGACGAACATTATGCTATCATAATTACTAGTGCCAATCACTTTTCATTTGAAATTAACCTTTATGCCAAAGCAATCAACTCGTAGATTGTGATATCAAAACTTTTTCATTTATTCGAGAAAATTGTATCACAAACTTTCATATTATTCATGAAGTTTGTCCAATACGAGTGCATATAGACGAGAATTGGACGGATAGTAGAAAACTCTGGGCTCCAATGATAGTCTTAGGACTACTTTTTACAATAACTTTTTTAGAAACAGTCATAAAATTGATAATTACATATCACTAATATTGCAAATACTAATCGTAAAATTCATCACAGTCGAAGAAATCACCCTAAAAATAGTCACAAAAAAGTCATTTTGGTCCAAACTACTCAGGCCGACATTCTAATAATTTCAGAAAATTGACACAGCTAGTCCATTTTTTTGACAAATGGACTTTTTTAACCACTTTTTCTAAAATTACTTTTCTGAAACTCTCCACTTAAGAAAAAGTCCAAAATATCTCCTTCGTGAATAACCTTCAACTCATTCATCCCATCACTTGTTGGATCCAGAAGCCTATCGATTTTTTGTTTTTTTAATCTGGAAAACCAGCTCCTGGGCTACAACCGACCCATGGAGTTCGACAGCACGAAGAACAACGGCAAGGCCATAGCTGTCCACACCCTCATTTTCTTCACTCTCTAAGTCATTCTCATCTTTGTTGTCTGCTTCCATATCTATACCAACGGATCTCATATGATCTGAGCTAATCCATCTTCGTTATTCTTATTTTTCTATATTATTTTTTGGGTTTGTCTTCTTTGTTCTAGATTTCTCTTTTTTGGCTGCATAGAAAATATTAATATTGTAGCTTTTCATATGGTCTTGATCTGATTTTCCAATGAAATCTCATATATAAAAAGTTGTATTGTTTTTTGGATTTGCATTATTGATTTAATTTTTTTGGTATGATTTTATCTTGGTCTGTAGCGTTTTTCTTGTTTAATCCTTTATATGTTTTTTCTTGCTTTAATTTTCTTTTCTTTTTTTTTTTGAAAAGGTTTTACTTTAATTTTTTATATGCTTTTTTATCTTTTTTTATTTGTTCCGTGAGAAAAAGGCATATAAATGAGATTTCATTGATATTATAAAGGAGAAAAAAAGCATAAAATGCATATAAGAACCACCGAAGACGCGGCTGCAGTAGAAGAATAAGAAAAAAAAAATGGGTATTAATAGTTATAAATGTGTAGTTCTTTCTCTTATTAGTGTCATCATTATTTTTTTTTTCTCAAAGAAACTACTGAGTTTCTTTATTTATGCTTTGTTTTTGCAATTATATCTTTATTTATGCTTTGTTTTTGCAATTATATTTTGAAAGAGAATATGTACCCATTGGGTTTTTTAATGATTATTTACCAAATATAAATGCGATGTCTAGAAAGAATGCCCTTCAGACATGGTGGTCTCTTTTTTTTCTCTCGTTTTAATATAATTTCTCTCGTTTTGTCAAGTTTCGTCAAAAAAAATGTATCCCTTATAGTAAAGAATGTGCAATTGTTATAAATTTTATAAATTAAAGTCACATATTAGATCTTTTTTTTTTTAGAACTGTGAAAAATTTATGGTTGTTACGAATTATGTGACCTATAGTTACGTACTACTAACCTTTTTCGTCGTCGTCTTCTTTTTCTAGAAGAACACAATTGGCATGGGCTTCATGTAGAAAATAGATTTTCCATGAGTTTAGGATATTATTAGATATTTTTATAAACTAATAAGTTATTGAAAATAGTTACAAAATGTGTGATTGTCATAATCTTTGTGACTCTAAATCACATATCTTGATTGTTGTCATGAATTGTGTTTGTTAATACTAATCTGTAAATCATGTTTAGTTATCACAAATTGTGTGGCTAATAGTCACAAATCAAATCTTGTTTTTTTTTTAGAACTACTAGAAACCTATGGCTATCACATACACTACTAATTTTTTTTTTTCAAGGAATACATAGTATTAATTTTAATAGTATAATTTTTCAATGTGAAAACATATTTTGCTATTGTAAGAGACAATATTATCCAATACATTCAAAAAAAAAAAAATAGGCACAATTGTTGTGATTAATAGTCACAAATTATGGTTACATGATACAAAATTATGACAAGTATGAATTGTGTGATTGTAGATATCACATATATGACTACTATTAAAGAACATGATATGGTTTTTCTTGTAAATTTAGATTTGTGTTATATAAATGTTACTAATCAATTGTTAGCTAATAAGAATATTTATCTTCATTTTGTAAAGTTCAAACAAATATTGTGATTTAGACTCACAAATCAAGGTAATATGTAAATATTATACAAATCACAATAACAGGATTTCACGTTTGTAATACTGTAAAATCTATTGTGACTTTGAGTCACAAAATTGTGAGCATGTGTAAATTTGTGCCAATATTTGTAGCGATGTAAAATTAATTGTGATTATCTGTCACAAAATTGTGACAAAGAGTTTAGTTTAAAACATTCTGAGAAAATATGTTAAAAAAATTATGACCATGGTTCACAAAATTATGACACTGTAGATATCTTGAAAACTCACAATATTCGTAACGATATAAAATAAACGGTGACCATCGATAACAAACTTGTGACTACTAGTAATAAACCATAAAATAACAAAAAAAATAATTTTGAAATGTCGATTTTTTCTCCCCAAAAAAAACTAAAAAAAGTCATTTTTGGAAAAGGGACTAAAAATGTCCATTTACCGGGGAATAAAAAAAAAAAGAGGACTAGCCGCCTCAATTTCCGAATGATTTCTCAAGGGGTGCAATTATCGGACATAATGACTTGGCCCACGGGCAGCACAGGCCTGTCCTCAGACCTCAGACAAGGCTGAGCCAAGTTCCTTTTATGGGAACCCCGACAAAAGAGTCAACCTGTCAGGCCCATACCGAGCCGGGGGTCCTCCAATGAGAGGTTGGCCCATGCATTTAAGCCCACCAAAAACTTGGGCTCATCTACAGATGTCAATTTGAGCGGACCATACATGTCCTGGACCACACCATTTGCAGGCCTGGGCCAGCCATGAGCTAGGCCATGTAACCATATTCATCCAAACTCTTGTACAGCGTCAACAACCAATGAAACCCGCTTCGATATCAGCAATATCACCAGTAGTTGACATGCATCGGTAAAACTAAAACATAAGATGCAAAAGCGTAACCATATCCAAATTCGGTGCATCAGATAAAAAATAAACATATTGAATTATTGTTGCCAGTTCAAGCATATACTGAAATTAAATGCGGTAAAATTACTATGTGAAGAGCAGTAAATTTACTATGGAGACGGAGTAAAAACATTTCGGCACTGTTTCGTTGAAGAGTCTGCTAAAATTCAGCAGTATACTCTCAAAAACTATTCGGTGTAATCTGTATATTACCGCCTCTTGTTTTTGCTCTTCTATATTTCAAGGGCTGCAGAGGTTCTTGAGATCCTCTTCCTTGGCATACCAGTTCGGTATTATCTTCGATACATGGGGATAAAGATCTTTGTAGGAGTTTCTGATTGTCCCTTCTGCCACCCCAGTAGCAATAGATATATCTGCAGACACATTGATCAAATCAATGAATGCAACAGCATAGCAATGGCTCGCAAGAGAGTATGTTAACGAGAACCCGGGTCTACTTGGTGCAAACCTTAAAAAAATCTAAAATTTTCCCAAATATTTTGGTTCATATCTTAACTTCAGCCTATAATATTTGCATGTGAATCTGGTCATAAAATGCTTAAGAGAGAGAACTTGCAAATGATTTATGACAGCCCCTCAATACTGTGGTTCTTCCAAAGAAACATAACTTGTGAGTATCAGTATCAAGATATTTCAGCCATTTTTTATTTCTGATTAACAAGTGGGAGAGGACAGTCAAACCTTTGAGAGGCTTCCTATCATCTGAAAGCTGAGTTATAATGTAAATAACTGCTGCGGCAATTGATATAGGGCTCCTCCTGAAAATTGGGTGATGGAAGATAAAAGGTCATTCACACATGAAAGTACTAAAATTCAGTAGATCAATGTGCCCTTTTCAAGACACACAGTACATGACTTAAGCATGGTTTCAGCAAACAAATAAATTTGTGCGGACGAATTATGATGACTTTTGCAATCAAATTGGATCAAACCCCACTTGAACCCTTGAGAGCATCGCAAAAAGTTGATATTCGGAGCAGAAAAAAGAAACATCTACTTTGTTCCCCATTTTTTAGTGCATTTGCTCATTACATACGAATGAACTCAATCATGGTAGTGGAACAGCAACCTAACCAACAGAGTCTAACAATCCAAAAATCATACGCAAATATTTCACTAATGAAAGTTTATATTTCTTTTCGGACAAAACACAAGTAAACCAGATTTACCTTATATCAAACTCTTCTGACTTCTGGACAGCTTCTTGGGCAGCTTTAACTGCTTGATTGTTCATACCAAGATTGGAACAGAATCGCCTCTAAACATTTTGAATTTATGATTTATCTTGTCAGTTCAACTATTGAAAAAGAGAACTTAGAAAATATAAACATCATTTTATTATAAACTCCACTTTTTTGGTGACACAAAATGATTGCAAAATAACCCCTTACTTAGAAAGAACTTCGAATGAAATTCTCACCATAAAGTCCGCAGCATGTATTGTCCCCATATCCACCGTCGTACCCTTCTCTAACCCCAGCTGTTTCACAATGTACTCTTTTGCTCGGCCAACTTCCTTCTTTGTGGCTCCATTGGCGACAGAGCAAATTTCTATTCGAAATCCACATGTTCAGGGAAGCTCATACACAAAGGAAAGTTAATTCAGGAAGCATCCAGATGTTAAAAGAATCATAAGCTGTACCCTTTACAGTTCGCGGCTTGTCTTCTTGTCGACAAGCGATGTATAGGCAAGCAGCCAACAAGGCATCCTGATTTCGTCCTCTGCTAGACTTTTGATCTTCGACCCTCTTATATATCTCATTAGCCCGATCCTGCAAAAAAGATCACAAAAGCACCATTAAAAGGAAAGGAACAGTCCAATCATACGGAAGATTACGGGCATCAACAAAAGCCAACTCCCACTGTTTATGGATCAATGTATAAAAGACAAGCATAGTCATTTATTTGTTCTTAACAATTTGAGGTACTTCCAAGATTCATACGGACAAAGGGCTCTGAGGAATCCATCCATTCTTAATACTATCAAACCTTTCAGTATTGTTTAATGAATCTTTTATAAAAAGTAATCAATGAATGGTACACAACGCAAGACCAAAGTTCAGCTGTAGCCTTTATTTTCTACCAAGCATACACTACCATATAATCCTGTTCCAACCATAAATAGCACACAAACATAAAAGAAAAAAAACACTCCTTACATGCTTTACGACCAGGTAGAATCATACAAACGTAAAACAAAACAACACTTCTTACATGCTTCATGTCCAGGAAGAATGGTAAGAAATTAGTTGACAGGAAATTATTTGCAACAATATATAGGCAAAAAAAAAATCTAAACCTGTCAATAGTCACATATATAAAAATATAACAGCAAAGCAAATAGCATTACCTTGATGGTCGCAACAAGGCCCAACCTGGAAGACAATTGATACATTAGTTCCCTTTGCTCATGCATGATCAAGTCAGATGGAACATGAAAACATCATATGTAGATATGTTTCCATGTATCAATACATACTACAAAAATCCATACATTTTACAGCTATGTTTCCATGTATCAATACATACTACAAAAATCCATACATTTTACAGCTCAACAACTAGTGCTAGTCACTATGTAACCTAACTGGTGCATACAAACTTTAAATTTTATGGCTGTAGCACAATCTCAATTCCTCCAAACAACTGGTGCTTTAATATAGATCTCAGTTGATCAATTCTAGTACACTGGACTAGTTGTTGCTGAGCCGAACATAGGCAAAAGAACAGCAGGAAAATTGGGTACCTTGGTTTTGTAATGCTGAAATTTGTGCTAAGATAACCCAGTTCTATACTTCTAGCAACCCAGTTCTATCTGGTGCTCAAAATTTAGTCATCTCTTTAAGGAAAGTCTAACCCCAGACAGCTAAATGAATTCTATATAAGGTGGCTGGAATAGGCGAAATAAAGCCAACGGTTTAAAACCAAAAACAAGCGACCCCAGAGCTAGCTCCCATGTCTCAACTTTCGATAAGCTCTACTTACTGTTTCAAATATTTATCTCTCAGCACCATAACATGCACAACTACTAAATTCAGCTCAAGGAATCCACCAAAATCAAAATTATGCCTAAATTTTCCTACAGCACTACGCTAATAGTGGATTTATCAGAAATGGGGGATAAAAATTGAATTCAAGCTCTTTCCTGTTGGTTTGCTATCAAAATGACTGAAAATGTTAAAATCAGTTGAGAATTAGCTATGATACAAAATTTTATTCTCTCTTCGAACTTTTGGGTGTAACTGTAACCAGGCTCTTGACGGACAAAACCCAAAATTTGAATTCAATACAAACTCCGCCTAAGTTCTGAAAAACAGCATTGACAACAAAAGAACTGGATACCAAGTTATTCTCTCCAAATGACTCAGAATATCAACTATAACTCACTCAGTCATTCAGCATCGGCTAATCTAATAAGCATTCAAATTTTCAAATTCCAAAGAAGTGGCTAAACCAAGATCAGTTTCTCAATAAGCATTCAACTCTACAACATAATTTCACTCTAAGAGACCTCCGAAACAATGAAACAACATCTATAGTTCTCAAAACAAACCCGCATATCCAATCCAACTGCGATCATAGAACAAACCCCAAAATTCAAATTCAATTCCCTAAATTCCTCAATTCATCCCCAAATAACCACATTTCAAGACTAAACCCAAAATCCAAAACCAGCTCGAGTATCAAATTCCAAAACTTAACACCGTAATCAAATTCAAACCCCTAAAAAACACTCACACAAGCCGCCGCCGCCGCCGCCTTACCTATCGGACATGGTAGCAATGGTCTTAAACGCGAGAATCAAGCCCCGATCCGGATTCGACCCACGATTCTGCCACCGACCCAGGGACGAGGACAAAAACTCGCCGGTGGCGCCGTTGGGCTTGACGATCACGGTGGACAAGCCCCCATCGGCGAGGAGAGGGTTGGTGGGCCCACCAACACGGACGGGGTCGTTGTCGCCCGACTCGTTGGCGAAGATACGCCACTCGGACTTCTCGTCAATGGAGTGGGACTCGAGCACGAGGCCGCACTCTGAGCATACGGTGTCCCCCGCCGAGTGGTCGAACACCACCTCGGTCTGCCGCTTGCAGTCGGAGCAATACGCATCAGACATATCTCTCTCTCTCTCTCTCTCTCCAATTTTATGGATGCAAAATCAGTGTTTGGCGTGCGAGAAAACGAGGGAAAATGGGATTTTCTTGGAATTTGGAGCGTTCAAGAATCAAGATTGTTGTTGGCTTCTCTTCTCCCTCTGGTAGGTTTTTCGATTTCGGGTGAAGCTGATGAGAAGGAGAAGAAGGGTACAGAAGAGAGAGAAGGGAGAGAGTGTATTTATAGAGGGGAGTTGTTAGGAAAGTCACGGAGGCCTCATGGAGTGTTCTTGGTTAAACAGTGTGTTTGGATATAGGGCTTGTTTTTATCTCAACTTGGACATTGTGCTCACTTCTTTTTTTCCCCTTTGTTTTTTTCTTTTTTTTCTTTTAGATTTTAATTTTTTTTCTCGCTCTAAGTTTTGTTATATAAAGTAAAAGTTCTAGTCTAATGAAGCTGAACGTTGAGGATTAGTTTTGGTTCGCACAAAATTATATAAAATATTATAAAATGTTTACCCTTTATGTCCAAATTGTCTATTATTTTTGGATGCAAATGAGATTGTGTTGTGGTAAAATAAAACCATTGACTCTTTATATATATATATATATATAACTATGGTTTTTTTTATAATTTTTATATTATTTTTTGACTTGTGCAAAAATTTACTTCTATATGTAAAATGTCTACTTTCTATGTCCAACTTGATAAAGAAAATTTCTTACTAAACTCAAAATTGAAATTGTGGATTTATTTTTTGCTAACTAATGCTTTAAATTTAGGAATACATATCACACTGCACCAGGATGTAGATATTTGTGAAAAAAAATGATATTAAATACGGAGTCATAATTTTGGACAAACTAAAAAATAAGCTTAAATTTGCATAAATGCCATAATTTATCATACTTTTCTTCATAGTTAAGACCAAATCAAATTACCATTCGTTCTTGTTTTTTTCTTTTGGGAATGAAATAAAATTACTATTTGTATTCCAATATTTTCCTTTTCTTCACTTTAAATTAGTATTATAATAAATACACATTGGAGTGATTGGTTCATTTTGTATTAAAAAAATATTATGTTATGAATCATTGGTTAAAAAATAATTAATAAATATCACAATTAAGGGCCATAATCATATTTTTTCAGAGCATCGAATGCAAATTTTAAAGCGTTAAATGATATAATTTAGCACAAATTACAAATATATCTTCTAATGCAGTTTTATACTTGTATCAAATTAGAAAAAGTTCATAAATACCCATTTTTAAAACTATATTTTCATAAATACATGTTCTTATTGTTATTTCATAAATACTCATTTTTATACATTTTTTTAGAGAGATGTAGACTACTACTACTATTTTATACATGAAATGTATATCATGATATATATTTCATGCGTTAAATGTATACCATAGTCTACAGTTTATGAATAAAAATTATACTAAAAATTGATATACATTTTAAAATATATATCCCTAATATTTTATACATGAAATATATATCTCATGGATAAAATTTACATTGTAAATGTGGACTACTTATATATTGCATATGAAATGTGGACATAAAAATGAGTATTTTTGAAAGAAAATAAAAATATGTAATTTTGAAATAAGTTTTAAAAAAATGGGTATTAGGTGTAATTTTCACTATCAAATTTGGTATTTGATTAAGTATTACTTTATTATTACAGAATTATTATGTTTAATATTTTTAAATATTAAAAAACACATTTTTCAATTCTTAATCAGTAATTCTCAATCTTAAAAAACACATTTAAATGCTTTAATATTTTACAAAATTTGCATATAAATATGTATATACATCCGAAATCGTCTTAGCAGTGTTATTTTTTTTATGGTGATTATTACTAGCAATTATCGATGTATAACAGAGAAATAATAAAAAAGAAAAAGGAAAAAACACACTCTTGATTCATCCTAATTCGTATATATGGTTCTAGAACAGAATAAGCGCATAACAAAAAGCGATACCTTGTCATTCAAGTATGCGTTGTTATGCGACATTTATAATGCACTACCAAATAACATTAACTGCGTAATCAAGAAATGACAAATAGTGCTCGGACTACTGTTAGACATCAATTTCATAACCAATAAATGATAAAAGTGTTTTTCTTTAAAAAAAAAAAAAAAAAAAAAAGTGGGGAGTGGGGGAAGAGAGAGAGAGAGAAAAAAAAATTGCAACATAATCCATGAGGGGCCATGGGATGAGGACATCACATCTAAAATGGAACGTGCTTTCAAGGTCGGCGTTTTAAGTCACAACTCACAAGCCTTCTCTAAAATCCAGTTGTTGTCACAATGCTTGTCTATCTTATTTATAGTTGTTCGAGAAAGAAGACAGTACATATCAAAGGTAGCGTTTCAAATGTGTGACACAAGCTGGCTTCTCATTAGACTTAGAAAAGTACATGGAGCACGTTTTGGTGCCTTTGCTGTTCCACATGTACTATGTTGAGATTTGGATTTAGGAAGGAGTAACTTGAGCCAAAATAATTTTTATACAACTATTTTCCAGAGACTATTGTAGGACTAGTAATAATAATCATGAAATTTTGTGACGGTAACAAGAGGTCATTATTTTTATGACAATTTATAATAAAAAGTATGGCCCCAAAATGTCATTTGGACTAGAGCATAACCATGCACTTTAAACCGAGGAATCAAATCTTGAGAGACATACATAAAATCTTGTAAACTCGACAGTAAAGATTAATTTTGGATAAATTTAAGGGTTTCTATCACTTTTACTTAAAAAAATTACAAAAATATGATGGATTAATTTTTTCCTGCTTTTTTTAGAAAAATACCACTTTTAAAAAAGTACTTAGAAAAAAAAATATTTTTAACAATAGCTACTGGTCACTAGCATTTAAAAACTGGTTACTGGTTACTAGCTATCAGTTTTATACTAGTTATAACTATTTTTTGCTTACTAGTTGTTACTATTTTAAAAATAATATTTTTCTAAATTTATTTTAAAAGTGTCATTTTTTAAAATGTCTAGTATCGGATCTAGAAAAAACTGAGCCCCTATAAATTTACAATCTACTTTTAGGTGAAACAAAAGGTCATGGGGAATTACCATTGTTGGGTCAATTTGGGCCGAAAAAAAATACCTTAATCCATCCATTTTGGGAAAAGTTCATAACTACCCATTTTATTAATCATATTTTATGAATACATGTTTTCTAGTTTTATTTTACAAATGCCCCGTTTTGAAGAAATGTAAACCAGAGCTATTTTACAGAAATTATACATTTCAAAATATATACCATAGGTATATATTTACACAGTTAATGTAAAACATATGTAAAAACTTAAATTGTATATATATATGACATGTAAAAACTTACTTTGTATATATATACTACACATATTTTATAAATGAAATTTATTCTCTAAAAAATTGGTATATTTTTTAAACAAAATTTTATAACGGGTATTTGCGAAATATGAGGTTAAAAGCCTGGTACCGAGTTCCATTTCTCCTACTAGGCCTATGGGCACTCCCATCTCTTTGCTCAAAGTGAAGCCCAAAACTGGAAATTGGTAGGCTTGGACACCTGGGGTTGGCTTTTTGAGCATTTATAAGAAATGGCCTTTTTCTTTTAGAGATTAATTTTAAAAAATGGTCGTTTTCTACACATATTTAATAACGACCTTTTTATAATTTCATTTTGATAAATAACATTGATCTATATTTTTTATAAACTAAATCAATTTTTGAAATAGTAAATCAATTTTTAAAAAATAAATCGATTTTTGAAAATAAATCAATATATTTTGATATGCTAAATAAAGTAAATCAATTTTTCATCAAGTAAATCAATTTTTGAAAAAATTAATCGATTTTTTGGAAAAAAAAACAATTTAAAAAAATAAATCAATATATTTTAATATACAAAAATGAAAAACGGCCATTTTTTAAGTAGTTTTCAAAATTCGGCCATTTTTAAACAATATCTGAAAACGATCATTTTGCAAACTATGATCCAAAATTTGACCTTTTTTAACAATATATGAAAAACGGTCATTTTATAAATTATGATCTAAAATTCGGACATTTGGCTACAAAAAAAACCCTAGGTTTTCTGATTCAAAGAGAAGTGAGCCTTTAGGCTACAATGAAAGATAATATGAACGCATATTTAATGCCTTTGCTATATAGGTGGTTACGATTTTGATCTGAAGTTCCCCACCACATGCATACTGAGGAAAATTAGGAAAAAGTAAAATTTTATGGGCTAAATTTTTACCCTTAAAAGTATGTTTTTAGGAATGTTAAGTACATTCCTACTGATGTAATTTTGGACTATTATTGTTGGTCTCCAAGCTCCCGTGTTGTCCTAGGTTGAGTTTTGGAACCTTTCTTTTAATTCTTTGCAAGGTTGAGTTTTGGAACCTTCCTTGTAATTCTTTGCACTAAAATATATCATCGTTCATTACCAAAGAAAACAGTTTTTTTTTTCACTTTATTAACAATTTTCATTGTGAAGTTATAAATTTGCTATTAAATTTTCCCTAATTGTTTGAATTTCGTAAACTGACTGGTTATGATTTAAACCATATATAGTAAATTTAATATTGTTAAAAACTGCGTGTATCTTAGTTGCTATTTGACCAAATTTGTATCATAAAATTGTTATTATAGAAGTTCCACCATTTATCAGGCCTATGATAACTGTTTGCTCAATATCAAGCCCAAAACTGGATGTTGGTGGGCTTACTGTGTGTTTTATTTTTTAGGAATTTAGGCCTAGTGTGGTTAAAGTATGAGTTAACCTGAAAAATCCTGTTACTGCTTATTTGTATCCCGCACTTATATTAGATTCTACCTTTTTAGGTTTGTTTGTTTGAAAATACTTATTTTTTTAAGGGCTCTTTTTTTTTTTATTTCGTCTAATTTTGAGGGGTCATTATCCCTCTTTTATTTTTCTTTTTTTCCTCTCTCTCATCGTTTCTCTCTCTCTCTCTCTCTCTCACTTATTACCACCTTCAATTTTGCATGATCGTCTCTGAACTTCTCTCTCATCGTCTTCATTGTTCCATTTTCATTTTCATGTTTCAGTTGTGGTTTTGAGGTTTTCTAGGATTTTTTCTATGCACTATTGAGAATCTAGATATGGTAAATCTTTGCTCTGGTTCAAGTTTCCTTGTGCCGACTTCAAAATCCGCGGCAACCAGCAGGAAAGAATCTGTGAAAGACGGGTTGAAGAGGCGATAGTTGCTAAAGAAAATATAGTCAAAAAACAATAGGTTCTTGCGATTTTTTCAACTTCCATAGACGATATTCCATCTGTATGTATTCACTTTTTTTCTATTCGTTTCCTTATTTTAAATTTCATATTGGCCTTGCTATTGTTTAGATATTTTTACTCGTGTCCATGCTTGTTTGCTTACAAAAATAACTATGTTTCATTATGTTTAGCACTGAGAGTAATCCTAAATTATTACGAGTAATCTTTCTATTTTATCTGTTTCTATCATTCATTTATGTTTTTTTTTCTTTGCATATGATAGTGATTTTTGTTTACTATGGATCTAGAATCTGGTTAGATCTCTATTTTTGTTTTAGATGACCATATGCATTGCATTTTACTTGAGTTAGTTACCGTTGATAACCTATGTTCTTAATATTATACTTCTTTTATTTCTAACAACAATTTCTACTAATTATATCCTTTTTTACTTTGTTTTTGGGATTAGATTTGGGATCTTAGAATCAAGCCTATTAACCAGTTTTACTATAAAGTAAATACCAATTTTTCTTACTCCGTTATCACAAAAATTGGAAAAAAGCTCATTGATCCATAGAAAAAGCTTTTCCAGAAGACATGTTTTGGACATCTTTTTAGTGTACCTTCTTTGGTATTTTAGCCACAATTAGTTCATCATATTTTGTTAAGGGAGGTTTACCAGACTGACAATAATCAAATGTGGTTTGATATTGGAGGGCACAAACTTAGGTTTAGCATTGAAGAGTTTGAAGCAATTACTGTTTTGTAGTGTATAGGTGATATTAATCAGAATAGGTTTATGTCTGATGATATTAGGTTGAAAGAGAAGTATTTTGTGGTGAAAAGAAAATTATCAGGAAAATATTGGAAGATGTTTTTATTAGTACGACCTTTGATAGTGATGAGGATTGCATGAAGATGGGTTTAGTTTATTTTATTAGTAATTTTATTTTCACAAAACACAAGAACAAGTTAGTTGAGGATGTGTATTTTCAAATGGTTAATGGTAAAGATTTCAACAATTATTCTTGGGGTAAGGTACTATGGAATATTACCTTTAAATACTTGAGGTCTGCATTAAGAGGCAAGGAGAAAAATAATGTGGTGATTGGATCCAAGAAAGGCACAGAATCTTGCAAATTATATGGGTTTCTCTTAGCTTTGCAATTGTAGTTTTATGAGTATATACCATCTTTGGATGGGTCTGTTTGTGAATCAGTGGATTATGGTTACCTTCATATACTTAATTGGAAGTCTTCTCATTCACCACATTATGAAGATTTTGAGACAAATGTTTTTGAATCTAAGAAGGTAGTTTTCAAGTATTTTTTGTTTTTAGCTTACTATTTGTATGTAGGTTATTTACTATATACTTTGTATCTTATTATCTATATTTTTTTATTATTACAGATAAAAGTTAAGAGATTTTCTCTCTCTAATGTGGAGAAGAAAAAGCTGAGTATTGGGTGGACTCTTGATAATTCAGAGAAAATTTTATTTTGAGGATCCTCCTATTTGAGTTACTCAAGTGATAGTTCGACTTCCAAACCATAATCAAAGAGTAAAACAGTAAGTTAATTTTTGTCTTTTCTTTAGTTATATGTTCTGGTTTAGTTTTTATCTTATATAATATTTATTATGATATTTTTTTAGGAGTTTTTCAATCCTCCATCAATGAGCTTAAGCAGAAGATTGAAAAGAGAAGATTGAAAAGATTGAGGAGACTCAGACTGCCATTTTTAAGGAAATTTCTTCATTGTCAAAAGATATTTAAGATCATATCACTATAAAATTTAGTGGTCTGATATCTCTTTTAGTTGAAATTCAGGAAAAAAAAAATGAGAAAACCTGTAGTTACTTTTTAGTCTAGTCATGGTGACATTCTTTTTGACTTGCCTGAGGATCAGATAAAAGTTGCAGTGGTTGGTGAAGCTACTAATGATAAAGAAAAGGAAATAGTGATATGTGTAAATAGTTTAAATACTTAAATTATTTTGTTATTGTATTATTATAAATATTGATTATTATTTCTTAGTATTTTAGGCTGATTTTGTTTGCGCTAGTAATAAAGAGGTTAAAAAGCCAGAGAATGAGCATGATAATAAGAAGCAAGTAATTTTCAAGGATATTAAAACTTTTTTAATTTTGTGTTTTAGAAACTATCAGTTACCATTAGTAATTAAACAATTACTATAAGTAATTAGATAGGTTACTTTGTGATACTTTGGCTATGTACAAATGATGTTATTAGTCTTTATTATTGTTTCTTAAGTATCTATCTCTTTTAGTTATTTGAAACTACTTTTTGTGGATATTTATAGTTGCTTCTTGGATTTTTTAGGCTGGTCAGCTTGTCTGTATTAGTAATGAAGACTTTAAACAACCGCAAGATAACCATGTAGTTGGACACTAGGTAATTTGCTAGTATCTTGAAACTTTTTGTTCTTTCTTTTCCTTATTATCATTACCGTTAGTAATCAGATCATTACCATAAGTAACTAGATAAGTTGCTTTGTGATACTTTGGATATGCACAAAAGATATTATTAGTCTTTATTGTTGTTTCTTAAGTGTTTGTCTCTTTTACTTATTCAAGGTTACTTTTTGTTGATATTGATAGCTGCTTCTTGAATGTTTTATGCTAATTGGCCTGTTTGTATTGATAATGAAGAGTTTAAATAACTAGAGGATAGGCATGTAGTTGAGCATCAGGTAATTTGCTAGGATTTTGGAACTTTTTACTTTCCCGTATGAAAATTGCTAGTTACCACAGGTAACTAGATAGGTTACTTGATATATTATGATACTTTGGGTAACGTATCAAGTTACCTATACACAAACTTCTTTCTTGTTCTATTTTGTTCACTCTATTTTTTTTTTTTCAAGATGATGCTAGCTAGCATTGTATACAGTCCAAAAACTGAGTTCATGTTGACAAAGTGAATGAAAATATTGAGGTTAGCAAGGATGGAGAATATCAAGATATTGAGATGGAGTCATGTGTTGATTTTATTGATAGTCTGGACTCGAACACCATTGATGATGTTATTAGAAGTGCTTATACGACTAAGAATATAGTAAATCTTTCATGACACTTAGTCTATAGTCGAGTTACTTTGAGTATCTTTAAAGTTTACTTGTTGTTTGGTAACTTGTACTTATTATTATTATTATTACTTCTACTACTATTACTATTTTTCAGGATAAGTCCAAGGTAATTGTTCCTTATATTGGATTTGGTTCAGAATGCAAGCTTGTTGAATTTATCTCGATAGTTTCAAAATGTGAACCAAAATTCGGAGCTCAATTGAAATCATCATACATTAATGTTTTGGGTCTTCTGAACCTGTTCAAGAGCCAAAGAAAAAATGTGCTATCAAAAGGAAAGTGAAAGATTTATATCCATTCAAGACAGCTTTATTGGCTAAAGTTGATTCCAATATGGATACTAAGTTCAATGATTGGTTTGAAAAGGGCTTTAAACCATACAACGAGTAATAACTTTTTTTCAATACTTTCTCCCCCTAATTTTATCACATTTATTACATTAGTTACTTTTGGTAACTTTTTTCTTATAGTTATTTTTTGTATAGGAGGAAGATATTTACAGATGATGCTAATTTACTCGAGAAACTATTTGATTTTGTCATTGATATGATTAGCCATAAGATGTGGTGGTTTCAATTGTTGTATAGTGGTGAATGTCTTAGATCTAATATATTTAGTTTCTATATTTTGTATTGTTTTCTTGTTATATCAGAGTTCATTTATTCTCATTCATTTTTTATTTTTCTACTTGTGTCTATTTTCTGGTAGCATATTGATATTTGTTTTTACTACATGAGGAAGAAAATTAAATACAGTGGCAAAATCGAGCTAAAGGTGATGACTACTGATTCTTGTTTTGATCAGAACTTACGAGGCTTGTATGATAGATTTCAAAAAAAAGGTGGTGACACTTCAATGATCAATATAGATGAATTTGTTATTGAATATGTTCTAGGATTTTATATACACTATAGCATATGTTGAGTAGATGTGGACTATATTTTGATGCCTGTTTTTATGAAAGCTGAAAAATACTGGATTTTAGGCCATTTTGATATAAAATCTAGAACAATATTTGTGTATAATTCTCTTAGGTCCAAGGTCTATGATAAGAAATCTTATGAAGCAATGAAACACCATTTAGTATGGTTGTCACATTTCTTGACATTAGTTGGATTTTTGGAGGGTCGAAAGGACTTTGACTTTTGTTTTTGGGAATTATAAAGATAAGTTGTTCTGGTTTCTGACCTTCCAAAATAGACACATTGGTAATTATCTATCTTTAATTTCTTTTTTCCTTAAGTTTTTATTATGTCGCTACTAATTTCATTTTATTGATTGTAGTCTTTTATTTATTTTTTTTCAGTGACTAGCATTTTTCTTATTGTTTTTGCAATGTTTATTATCCGTGGGATGATTCATAAAATTCCTCATGATTTGGATGTCGATTAGTACCAGAACAAGATTTGTATTGAATTTTATCATCATACTTTGAAGAAGCAATTAGAAGATTATGAGTCTAAATTTAAAGGATTGGGCAGAAGGCTGAAGTAGAAGAAGAATGGATGAATTAATGAATAGACACTACTTTTTCTTTTTGAATTTTGGATATAATTGAATATGCCAGTTTTTTCTGATAATTATCAAACTTTATGTTTGTATTTTATGTCCTTTTGTTAACATAGATATTGTATTTGAACATATTTGACTATTATAGTATCCTAATCGTATTTCTAGTTACTTACTAAATTTTGTTCTGATGAATATTTCTATTTGATACTATGTTTATGCATTAGATATTCTGGTAGGTGAATAATAATGTAATTTTATATAAATGGTTACTTGAGGTAACTTATTTGGTTACCTCTCTTAAAAGTTATAAAAATAATTCCATAAGATTTTTCTTCCATTTTTTAGCTTATAGTAACTTGTAAGGATATCTTTCCTTTGTAATTTATAATACAATGGATATAATGAATATCACAAATTGAATCTATGAAGAATACCTCAGGTAGCATAATTGGTTACTTATTTAAAAACAAAAAAATATTTGGAGAAAAATGAATCCTTTTTCATCAATTTCTATGTTTCTTATTCAAATCATATCTAATTTCCTCAAAAGAATATAAATTTTTACCAAAAAAAAATAAATTTAAACATGTATGAGATTCAATCATTGTTGCTTGGTCTTTTGAGATTGGTTACCACAAGTAACCACTTTATTCACTTTTTCTTTGATACTTTTTCCTGCAAAACTTGAGGATTTCTGCATGTTTTTCTATTATGGCTATACTGCTTGCACCTTCCACACTTGTTTGAGACCTTTTTTTCCCCTTTCGACTTTATTCTTTTCTGTTTAGGTCTTCTTGATTTGTTTTTTCCTTTTGGTGCTGTCACTAATCTCATCTTGATTTCCTCTAGTATTTCCCATGTGGTTAGATTGCCAAGT
This sequence comes from Parasponia andersonii, assembly GCA_002914805.1. Lineage (NCBI taxonomy): Eukaryota > Viridiplantae > Streptophyta > Magnoliopsida > Rosales > Cannabaceae > Trema > Trema andersonii. The sequence continues at coordinate 357,401 of JXTB01000201.1, read as the reverse complement.
GAATAAATTACCCCACTGTTTGTAGCAAGTATTGTGTCATTGAAGTAGTATTTTGAGCAATAGTTATAGCAATTCATATAGCGGTGCCTAATTGCAGCCATTGCATGTAAGCAAGGTATTTCATGTATATTAAAACGCTTACAAGTGTATTTCCTGTCTTGCATATTCACTATGAATAATTCTATCTCATCAAGAACATTGAATATTACTTAGTTTGTTGGATACACCTGAAATTCGTACAAAGAAAATATTTTTTAATATTTTCCAAACAAAATTATACTCATAGTATTGTATTAGATTACTAATATCTAAACATACTTAAAAACTCAAAGTATCTCATTTAGTTACTTTCTATCATTCAATTTAACAGATGAATTGGAAAATAGGCTCACGGAGTACATGTTGTCATTTTATTAAATAATAAAGACGCTATTTATGCTTAGATGACTAGTAGTAACTAGAACGGTTACCCCTGGTATCTATCTAAGATTCATAGACACATATAATTTAGATATCTATACAAGATACTAGAGAGCATAAGTTTAATTTAATAAGGATTTAAATATTCAAATACTGATTTAAAATTAAGTTTACGTTTTTATAATTATTTAGTAACTCTGAGTATCCTGTTATGTTACTAGCATTTCAATATTCTTTCAAACTCATAGCAGCTCGTCTAAATACTTCTAGATCAGTAACTTTAAACATAAAAATGAGATTTTATTGTCTACAAATATTCTTATTAAGTATCTATTGTCCTATTTTTTAAAAAATAATAATAAAAGATACTGTATATATTTAGGATACTAGTAGTAACCATAAAGGTTACCTAGAGATAAAAATATCAATTCATCACTATTTAGATTTTCAAAAAGTAGTTAGGTTACTAGTTTATAGACATGCCTTCATTTTTGAAGATGCAATATAATTTGTCCTCAATACTTGATTTGGTTTTGTAGGTAGTTTTGTGATTGTTGCTTGAGCTTCATTTTTGTGTTCCCCAAAAAAGCTTTATTTTAAACTTCTTAGACTCTCTATCAAAGTTGCTACTGGTAATCCTCTAGCTGTATTATTTACAGAGTTCATGGATTCAGCTATATTAGAAGTCATTATAGAATACTTGTTATTTTAGGAAATACTTTTGCCCATCTCTCAAACCCTACTTCAATCATGTAAGATCTAATTCGATTATCAACCCTATCTAATTCATCCATGTAGTACTCAAACTCTTGAATAGTGTAGGCAGTTGTATCTTTATTGAAAGGTTCTTTGATTAGTCTTGCTTTTCTCTTGAATTTTAGCTTAGGTTATTCAGTAAGTGAAATAAACATAGGCCATGAGTAAATTCTAGATATACAATTTTGATTGTCTTTGCTATACTATCATGTCGATCGAATATTATAGCCAAATTTTCACGAGCTCTATAAGCCTCCCTTAACATTGTAAAGACTATATTCACGATGCATTGTTTTTAGAATCAACAATTCTAAAAGCAAGTGGAAAAATATTTTCATTTGCATCTTTAGTACAAGTAGTCAGTAGTGTCCTATTGAATGAGTTCCTCAGAAAAGTGCCATCCACAATGATGACTAGTATATAGTTTTCCCATCCTTTTATTGATGCTTCTAAAGTAATAAACAAATATTTGAAGTAACTTTCATTTGGTTGTCTCCAACTCAGCTAAGAATCCTAGATATAGTCTTTAACCAAAACCAATATTTGGGTAGTTCTTGATAACACTTTTCCAAATTCTTTCTCACCATTTCAAGTGCTTTTTCACGTGACTCTAAGCTTTTTATAGCTCATAGATACACTATAATCATCCATCATGTCCCTTATTATGTCATTTAGTGTATAAATCATTTCGTACTCAAGTATGCAGTCTCCAACTACATTACTACTAACTTGTCTATGATCTCACGTCATTATATTCAATGAGCATGTATGAATATTGTAGAACTTTCTCACAATGAACAAATTAGTAGTCACATTCTTTGAAGATCAGAAATACCATTTGCCATTTTAGATCTAAGCAACCAAGCACGAACTCCTTGGGGTATGAGCGAAGTACTTTGTACTGAAAATGCTCTCTAAATGAATATAAGCTCATCACAGATTTTAGCAATTTCTTATTCTTATAGACTTGTCCTTCTTCAACAACTATTGTATTTTTATTGTAAAGACTTTAGATTATATTTTTTCAATATTTTTTCCTTCTCAACTTTTAAATGCTCGAAAATAAAAGCTGAAAATTGATTAGCAGCTTCAATATAGTTTGGCAACTTTTCATCTTCACTAAAGTTAGTTGACTCATATTCCAAAACATTGTTTGTAGTATCTACAACTATTTCACCACTAGGTTGTGCAGTCATTGAAGAGCCTAAAATTGTAAGGTAATTACAACTGCTACTTGCAGTAGCTAATACCATTTCTCCCACACGTTTTGTAGCCATTGAAGATCCTGGAATATTAAGATAACTACTCCTGCTACTTGTAGTGTCTACAACTATTTCTCCTCCATATTTTGCGGCCATTAAAAATCCTGGAATAGTAAGGTAATCACAACCACTATTTATAGTAGCCAATACTATGTCCCCCAAATATTTTACAATCATTGAAAAGCTTGGAATAGTAAGGAAACTGCTCCTGCTACTTGTAGTATCTATTCTCATTTCTCTTCCTCTTTTGTACGCTTGATAAGGTAACCACTCCTACTACTTTTAGTGTCCTCCCATTTCACTTTCTCTTTTTGCAGCCAATAAAGAGCCTAGTTTGGAAAGGTAACCGCTCCCATTACTTGCAGTATCCACTTCCATTTCTCTTCTACTTTTTGCAGCCATTGAAGATCATGGAATGGTAAGGCACAGTGGGTAGCTAGTGAGTGATTTATCCTTTTTTTTTTCAACTCCAAATAAAATTAAGTAGAATTATCACTATCAATCTTTATTGAGAGAAAACCTTGTATGAGTTGATACTCAATTGTTACATTATTAACTGATACGTCCATGTGTAGCTCCGAAGATATTAACTCCAATAGTTTTGGAAAATTCCATACAATTAGTAGTAGAATTCCAATCATCTTAAATTGAACATAATTTCTACTTTCATCCCATATTCCATCATAATGCACAAAAACTATTTCAGAATCCATTTTTGCACAAAGAAATTAAAAAAGTAAGATTATCATATTATTTGCTTCAAGTATCTTATTAGGTTACCAGAATATATATATATGTGATGATGAAAATTTTAACAAATATATTAGTTAATACATATAAATTTGATTAAAGTGCATAATACCAGATAGCTTATGAGACTACTTAAATTCAAATTAGTATCAATATTACCTCAAATTAAATCTATAAAGAATACTACTCACAGAACCTGATAATTAGTTAACCGTGAGTTTAGGTACCTAGAAGCAAATTTGATACGACTGATTCTCTAGGTAATTAGAATAAAATTGGGACTCTATTTAAGTTGAATCTGATCTCGTTTGGTAGTTGATGTAGGTGGAATCGAATTCGGACTCACTGCCGACTTGATACGAACTCTAGTCTCAAGCTATTTTCAATTGACTATTGACACCTGCGACTTAATTTTGATTCATCCAGTTATTCAGGTAGTCTGAATCGAGACTCGTCATCATCGGAATAGTGCATCACTAGAGACTCGCTGTCATCGTCAAGTTTCCTAGTATAGTCCGAGTCTTGAGACCTTTAACACTGGATATTCAGTTATTTTGGAATTGGGGTTTTGCTTTTAAAAATTCCAGTTTGTAATAATCTGGGATTTTTTTTAATAAATTTTGTTACCCAGAATTTTCTAATTGTTAATTATATAAGGCTGGATCTTCCTAAATACCTCTTTCTTTTTAGGGGGGTTGGGGGAGTGGGGAGAGAGAGTAAGGATTTTGGCAAGCAAAGAATGGTAATATGAACGGTCCTTTTGGAGAGTGGACCAATTTTTTGAAGTTAAAAAATATACTATTAGTTTTTTAAAATCTCTAGATGTATATCTAATTATACCATTTGGGCTATATTTGGTAAGAAAGAAAAGAGAGAGGAAGGAAAAATTTTTATAGAAAAATCTAGAGAAATTATAAAATTGGGTTCCTTAGTAAGAGGGAAAAGGGAAGGGAAAGGAAAAAGAGAAAAAAAAAAGTGGAAGGAAAAAAATAGTAGGGTCTACACGAATTTTTTCCACTCAAAAGTGGAGAGACAATAGGAAGGAAAATGTTTTGTTAGTGATTAATAAGTTAAATTACAAAACTATCGTTATACTTAACTTTAAATAATAATAATATTAGAGGTAAAGTTAACATTTTAAATTAAACTAGTTTTCTTTCTTTCTTACCTACCAAACAATTATGAGGGAAAAATATTTTTCTTTCTATCTTACATATTTTCTTTCGCTCCTATTTTTTCATTCTCTCGTATTTTCTTTCTTTTTTACCAAATATAGCTTAGGTATATAATGTACCACTCACTCAGTTTCTATGAATTTGTTAGATAACTGGATTGCTACCCCTTCAAAGTCAATATCTACGAAATAGATCATTAAGAACAATCTAAGTGAAGCAAGGAAAGAAACAAAGTTATAAAAAGCGATCCTCAAGTTCAAGGAATGACCCAAAAATAAACCTTACACTTAGCCCGAAAACAAGGGGAAATTTGATTTTTTTTTTATGGTAACTTTTAAAAAAAATTGAAAAATCTCGGATTTTGAAATTATTTGAAAAATTATAGATTTTAATTAGAAAAAGACCACTTTTTATTAATTGATAAGATACTTTAAGTAGCCAAGTAACTTGAATCACTAAATTGGTTACCTCAAGCTACCCAATTAGTTATCTCGAGTCTTATTGAAAAATGCCAATTTTTAAGAAAAAGTGATATTGTGCTAAATATTTATTAAAATATTATGTGTCTAAAAATAATTTTAAAAGTGATATTTTTCTAAATTAATATGGGATTTTAAAAAAAAAATTAGTCCATTTGAGATTTTTCAATCTTTGGTGCTTTGGGCTTGAGATTTTATAAGAAGCCCTCTAAACAAATTATGATAGGAGGATTATATATACACCACAATTTTGTATAAAGACTCCATGTTGATCAATAAAATGAATAAAAGAGATTATTTAAGAAAGGAAAAAAAGAAACCGCATCTTTATCTATCATTTTTTTTTTTCAATTTCTCAGTAACATTCCCATTCAAAATTCATTTCCATCTTTTACCTTGTTATTTTTTTTTAAAAAAAAACATCTTTTTTTTGTGTAATTTATCTCCTTCATTTCTAATTTCTTTAATAATCTCTTTAACCTTAAATTAAAGTAAATAAATTAAAACTCATTTGCTTTATATCAAGTTTGCTTCATTTTATTTTTAATTTTTTTTTCCTAATACTTTGTGTTTCATCTTTCCGTATTAATTATTTGTTTTTTATAATAGTTTTTTATTCAATAATTCAATCTTTTCATCTTAAAAATTAAAACTACTAATTTGCTTAGTTCATGATTTTTAGGAAAGAAAATTAGCTTTAGTGGATATTTGGAGTGCTCTCTTGACTTGTCTTTTTATTTATTTAGATGTGCCTTAATGATTGTGTAGGGTGCAAGCATAGCTTCTCCTACTGATACATGTAGCAAATTGAAAAATTTACACCTAGTACCCTTTTTGTACCTTATATTTTATAAATATTATTTTCCTATGTTTTGTCAAAAAAAAATCCTGAAATATGATATTTTTGTAAATTTGACCATATTTTTTTGGCTTGAGCATAATTATATTTCTACATTTTAAATCTCCGTAAATTTATACATTCAATGTATAAATTGGTGATTTGTGCTATTTGTTTAAAGTTATTTTTAATAGCTTTTTTTTTTTTTTTGGTATTAGTCAACAGATATAAGATATCTTCAATTCAAATTCCATGTTTAATGAGAAATTTGTTAGTCAATTTATATACAGAATGAATATATTTGTAGAGATTTAAAATGCAAATGTAAAATTTTGTATAAACCAAAAAATATGGTTAAATTTATAAAAAATATTATACTACATGGTATTTTATTTTTTGGCAGATAATCCTATGTAAAATTTGTGTAGGATACATTTTCAATGTGTATTATGGTTTACCTTTGCAATGTAAATTTATATATGGTGTACGTTTTGTATACTGATTTTTAGGTATAATTTTTATTCATGGAATGTATACTATAGTATATATTTTATGTATAAAATACTTATGGTATGCATTTTTCCAACAAAAGATATTTATGAAATTAAAAAAAAAAATTTATAAGAATATGCTTAAGAAAACATGTATTTATTTATTTTTCCCCAGTGAATTTAGTTACTTATTGATGTGATAATTTCTTGGTCTTGCAAACCTCAATTGTTCATATATATATATATATTGGTCATATAGTATTATACTCTAATGTTTTTCTTTCCCTACAATTACTTTTGAGAGCTGATATATACCAATTTCTCAATTGCATAATATAAACATAAATGTCTTTGTTCAAAACATGATTGCCGACGGGCCTTAAAAACAAAGCTAGGCCATATATTTCCTTGGGAGGATCGCAACAACGGAGTAACCATTTAAGTTGTGAGGAGGGTTAGGCAGCACCCAAACCTAGGGCGGGCTAGTGTATGTGGTAGGGGAAATATACAAGGACGTGGGGTATAGTTTTAGATTCCCATTATAATCTCATATTATATTATAAACACACTTTGTATTTAGCTCTTTACTGGGGAAAAAAAAACTACGCATATTAAATGGCTGGAATTTCATTTTGTTCGGTTTATGTTCTCCATTCTCTCAAAAATTTCTCTTTATCAAACCACATAACATCATACATTTTGAGTCCTAATTCCTCTACATTTCTCCTTCCTTTCACTTTTTTGTTTTTTCAAATTGTACCAAAGAAGGGGCTAATTAAAGTGTTTAAAGTGAGATACCAATTCTACGGTTCTAAACTATTGTTCTCTGAATTAAGGGCTGGCTTCCTGCTGGCTGGTCGCACTTACAGCAAAATGGTCAAACATATAGATGGCTTTCTTTTCTTTCTTTTCTTTTTTCAAATTAATTTAAGAGACTAAACAAGGCCGGAATCAAAGGAGGTTGCTTTCAGTGGGAAATGGTTAAAAAAAGCATCCGTTGAAAATAGAATGTTTGGCATACTATTGTTGTTGAAAATGATGTTTATATTGATTAAGTTTGGTCCTCTTGTATTGCTGATCATACTATGTGCTTCATGCCTCATGACCTACATATCAGTTTTACAACATTGTTTATTAATCAACTTTGCCAGAAAGTAACCCAAAGAAACAAAACAATACAAAAAAAAAAAAAAAAAACCCCTTGTGATGTGATCAGTAAAAAATTCAATGAGGGAATCATATTAGTTAAGTACAACATTAGAGAACTAGCTAGCTCATTGCGTCATCCGGACTTAAAAAGAATAAAAATAATTACACAAGTTAAAGCGTCAATGTCTTTGGGTCTTTTTAATCCAATTTTCAGGGTTTAGACTAATATAAATTCTAACACCAACTCTTCTAATTGCATTTTTCTATAAGCAATTATAAACTATGATTTGTATGGTATGCATTTTAAAAGTAATTTAAAATATTGCATCGAAATGAGACAAAGCTCCTAATGCATATAAATTTTGTTTTCAACTAGGACAACTCATTGTACGCGTGCTTCCAAATCTATAAGAATCTTGCAGATATAGTTGTAAATTTTTTGTTATACATATAAGCTCCGTCTTATGAGTTTTCGTATTATGTTACAAACGTTATGTTTTTTCTAATTTTAGCAAAAAAAAAAATAGAAAAGAAAAGGAATCCAGTGAGTTTGATGAGATCTATGAGACTAAAGTGAATTATAATGGTTGATTACGCTTACGATTACGGTAAAATATAAATGTGTCATAAATTTTAATATTTTGTCTTACAAGGAGTACAAGAGTTCAAATATGGCTAGAATTATAATATATTAATTTACAAGTTAGCCAAAGTATTTGTAAGGATCATAAATTTTTGGCCATAATTTGGGTTGAGCACGAAGGAAATAGGGATCATTTGTTCAATATCTCCATCTCTACATGTTCAAATTGTTTAAAGTCAGGCAATTCATTCTATATTTGGTCTAAGAACTATTAATTAAATTCTAATTTGACGCCAAAACTTCAAAATGTCTCTATTCAGCGCCCAATATCTTTATTTATCCCATTTAACATCTTTTAGTCACAATTCTGTTATAAATTGAGGTAAAACACCATGTACTAATCACGTGAGTGGTGGTTAATCTCATTTTTGCTCCTGAATTATGCCCAAAATCTCATTTAATTTGGCCCTAATATTTTATATGTCTATATCTTGATATCCTACATATCAAAGACCATTGTCATGACTTTGCTATTAAAAATAAAGGGTTAGCAAAAAAAATAAAAATCGAATTTCTGGTTAAATCAAAACAAACCTTAAATTTTTCTAATTTTAGCTAAAAAAAGAACATTGTGAGTTTCTGGTTGTATGAAATAAAACATTTAGATTTAAAATTTTAAATTAGGCTTGAATCAACAATTTAATAAAAATTAGTTTGAGAAACAAGTCAAATGATCCATGTGCTCTTAATATACAACGTCGTGCGTTACGGAAGGAGGCTATTCTCTTTACCAAATACTCCAATTTAAACAAAAATGCTATGGTCCTATATCATGAAAGTTGTCATCTTTTAGTTGAATAAAATAAAATTAAAAATAAACATTCAAAAATATAAAACAGCTAAGAAAGGAAGCCATTTCTTAGTCCCATTATTATATTTTCGCTAATTAAATAGTTGTTTTGAATCTAATTTGACTGAATTTTAAAATCTCAAAGTATCATTTGATATAACTAAAAATCAATGACTTTTATTGCTACAACCTAAAAATCAAGTTTTTATTTGATACAACTAAAAACCCAATATATTTTTTTTCCCTAAAAAAAAAACCCAATATTTATTTTCTTATAATAATCCTAAAAAAATAAAAACAAACATTTGACACTCATATAGGACTTTTAATAAAGATATTTTAGGCATTTTGCAGGACAATAATGAGGTAGTAGCAAATTTTTATTTTATTAAAATATAAATAAAAAGCAAAAAATTAAAAGAAATAAAAGCAAAGAAAATGAATTAGTAATCCCTCCACGATCAAGATTTGGTTTCAAAAGAATTCTGACTCTTTTCTTGACTCATCAGTCATCATTTCTAAAATAAGTTCAAATGTATTAGGATGTACAGGTGCTTTCATTAATATTTGGACCAGACTTTGGAAAAAATTATGAAAGATAACTGATCAATTTTTAACTTATCGATTTCTATTTTTTATGACTTTTTAATATAAAAATCCCTTGAACTCGATACAAAATAGTAAAATTAACACTGAACTCAGTTTTTTAGAGTAAAATTTCATGAAGTCAACTAATATTAGTTTTTTTAGAAAAGAAAAGAGTTTTTATTAGCTTTTTTTACGGTCAAATCCTCATTTTTTTATTTGTTATTTTTAAGTCCTCATTTTTATATTTTTATTTCATATTAATCTCTTTTAATTTTTCTTATTCAATACTACTGTTAATTAGCATTTGCACAAAATATGCTCATTTTAGCTAGGGTAAAATTGGAAACAAAAAGAAATTATTATTTTAAAAAAATTGAGTTATTGTTTCCGTTCAAGACGGACGTAAGAAATTAAAAAATTTTATATGGTTCTAATATGTATAGATTTACTTTGGTCTAACTATTAATATATTTAAAAGAAAGGTACATGAATAGATTGCCAATTTTATGAGACATATATTACAAATTTTATGTTTTGTCGTTCTAGTTTTACGAGATATATATTGCTAAAATTTATATAGTTTCAATATAGACCATCTTTGGTCCTAGAACCATATAAAATTTTCGAATTTCTTTCATCCGTCTTGAACCTAATTTCTTCCATCCGTCTTGAACGAAAATAATAATCCAACTCTTTTTTTTTTTTCAAATAATAATTTCTCTTTGTCTCCATTTTTACCCCTGAGATGAGTACATTTTGGACAAGCGCTAATTAATAACAATTATAGAAATAAAATATTAGTAAGAATTAACGTGAAACAAAAATATAAGAATGAAGACCGAAAAGCTACAAATAAAAAAATTACGACTTAATCGTAATAAAAAACTAATAGAAACATATTTCTTTTCTAACAAAACTAATAGTAAAGACTTCAAGGAATTTTGCTCCAAAAAATTGAGTTTATAGTTAATATTACTACATCATTCCAAGTTTAGGGGGCTTTTGTATAAAAAAGTATTTTTTTTAAATTGTATAACACCCAAAGTTTTTTTTTTCTTTTCTTTTAATCGTTGTATAATACCTAATTTCTAATAAATATTATATATCTACACTAATATTCAAATATATATATATATATATATCCAATTTAGTTTGTTAATATAGTAAAGAAACTAAATTTGTTGTCACTAAAGCTGAAAAGAAGACATATTGTTTTTTATCCTCCTCCAACAAATAACATAGCAAACTTATTTAACAAAAGCAAAATACCCACAATACCCTTTGAAAATTTTTCATCTGAGAGTCTCATATGCTCTTTTTCTCTGTGTTTTTAACAACGTAACAACGACATTTTGTAAAATGAGATATTTTGATTATTGAATGAGATGAAGTAATTAACCATCATTCACGTGATTGGCACACGGTTTTTCTATCCATTTGTTTTTTTGAAAGGGTTTTTCTGTCCATTTATTACAAAAGAAATGAGGATAAATGGGACAAAAGAAAAGAAAAAGATCAGGTCCAAAAATAGGCACCAAAATAATATTTGGGTAATAATTGAAGGCTAACAACACGCATATCCTACATAACTATCAATAGTTTTATATATCCGTAGTATTTCTCTTATAGTTTTAGCCAAAATTCACAACAATCTAACAAAATATCTTATGCACGTCAATACTTGTTACTATATTTGAGACACATCATGGCGTGGTATATATAGCTTTCTCACGTGAGTGTTGCCAGTGGTCCAGCCAATGGAACCTGGAATGAATGATAACATTTTCCAATCTTTCTCTTGTGAGGGGAATCATAGTTATCTTTTTATCTGCATCCAAACAAAACACTCGTTTATCTTTTACTCCCTTCCAACGGGCCAAGTATGTTGCTGAAGTGTGTTGTCTCTTCTCATTTTCAATAAGTGGTACTTCTCAATACAATAAAAACATGCCTTGATTTGGGCAGAAATTTTGGTAACTGAATTGTGTGCAAAAGTCGCAAGTACTCCCAATCATGTGTGTGTGTGTATATATATATATATAGTTCAAAAAAATTGATCTTAAAAGTTTAACACATTTCATTCAATTCTTATTCCTAGTTTGAGTAGCACATCAATAGATTTTTCCTAATGATTCTTATTCTATTCACGAAAATTAAGTAAACAAATCACTAGGGAGTAGGGACGGAGGTAGATCTTATATGAGTGGGGAGATTATTAATTTCTACGGCTAAACCAATTTGTTTTTTTCTTAACTATTTTCCCTCTGTTTTCCCCATATGTCTTCAATCTTTATATATTTTTTCTTTTTCCTAAATGGATTATCTTGTAATTGGGATTGATTGAGTTTTTTAAATTAATTTAGGCCAAAAACCTTTAGAGTTTACATGGCAATTCGTGAAGGACTCATTGGCTGTCCATAATATTGTTCTTTTACTAATGTGGTCATATATAAAATACGGTGTTCTAAATGTTGTTTTAGCCATAAAGAACTGTGATGTTGCTTTTTTGATGGTGTTATTGCGGAGAATATTATTGATTTGCTCCCACTTGAAGGATGTGGAATTTGTTTATATTTCTAGTCAGGAAAAATATATATATATATATATGGGCACCAATCCAGTGAGTATTTTTTTTTTTTACCTATGCATAGGTATCAATTTGACCAATGA
>JXTB01000201.1:301873-343795 GCA_002914805.1 Parasponia andersonii | reverse complement strand
ATAACTTAAAAAAAAGTTACCTTTGTTTTTCTTAAATGTAAAACTTATATATATAAATACATATATTTATATATGTTTAAATTAATTAATCTAATTAATTAATATATATCTAAAAAAACTTTGGTCAGTTTCTCAATTACTGTTTATCCAATTATAATATTTTTAAATTCAAAATTTAAACAAATTAGGAAATTTATCCCTCCATAAATTTAAATTAATTAATTAGTAACAATTATTAATTACATATACATAAACTATTTATCTAGACAAAGTGTACAGTAACAGAAATAATATAATATCCAGTACAGTGTTTGTAAGATGAGGAATTGGGGACCTATGTACCTATAATTTAAACTCCAACAAATTATGACAATTAATTAAACTCTTTAATTAATTTGTTTAATTTATTAGTTTTGGTATTACTTCACAAAAAATTTGGAATTGCACTCTTGAAGTTACAAAATTAATTTACTCAAAAAAAAAGTAAGTAGTCCATCAATTTAATCATTACAGTAGTTCAATCCTCTATAGACAATTTATAATTGGAGCTAGATTATATTCCGTTTACCTCTCCAATTACATTTTTATCCTTGTGTACCATTGATTCTCTAATGAACAATTAATTTATAAATCTATTATAAATTGAGTATTCAAATTATTCAAGTCCTGAATTAATACACAAGGAAATCATCTTTCTAGCATCTTAATAGAAGAAATGGATTCTATATCTATAAGCTACATTCCCAGTTACTTATCTCATCATGCTTCCAAGATACAAGTATTTCAATCTGTTTAAAAAACTAATTTCAATCTGTTTAAAAAATTAACCTTTAACAAGTATGATAAAGAACATAATGTTATAAATATGAGTATATAACTACTCATAATTGAGATTGATCTATATATGATCATCTTGTGACATTATTTGAACTCTCAACAGTTAACGGAATTTATGTGAGATTCAAATCATGTCTAGTCCAATTCTATATAATCACATTCTATAAAGTACTTCCATTATGATGTTAACTCATCAATAGTTTGAATAAAACTATTACATTTTCAATGTTAATGGACCGTACTAATAATATTTAGTTAAAGATCTTATACTTTAATTAATTATTACGGACTATATTTAGTTTATTATCCATAAATTTAATCCTCATGTATATAATACTTATATACTAAATTTGTGATCATATAAATAAATTATGAATTTTCTGATATTTAAAGACATATCAATTATGTACAAATTCAAATAGAAAAATATCATTTTTTTAATTCAGTAAAAATCCAAAATATATATGTTTTTAAAGCATGAACCCTAACATGCTATTAACATTAACATCCTATAAAACAAATAAACAGTCAGGTTCATTGCACTCTTAATGGTCATTTTTTGGCGTAGATTTTATCAACAACAAAATAGAGAACCATCTTCTGTTTTTTTTCTCTAAGTTCAACGATAGTTTTTAACGCAAATCTTTTTATGTTTTATGTTCTGAGTAAAATGCGTATACATAAAGAATCTGTATCTTGAGATCAAGAAACAAATATCTTTGAATTAGTAGTGTTTATATATTTTTGTTAATGTAGTTATTCTTATTTTCGTTTTTCAAAGGCATAAGGTCATTTAATGGAACCCCACTCATGTTTGCCTACCTTCACATGCACATGCCTAACCAATATTTCAGTCCAACTTCATTTTTTTTTTTTAACTGAAAAAATCATTCCAAGTGATGCTATATATTCTTTTTTCTTTTAAGTCTTAACAAAATATTTGTCACCATGCACGTGACAATCGTCACGTTACTGAATTAATTAATGTTCTATTTCAATTCACTACTTTTTAATGGATAATGGAAAAAAACAAACAAACATATTTCGTATCACGTAATTAGATGAACAAAATTGATAGAATATTTTCTGAAAGCTGGGTTTATATTGTCGTCAAATTTATTTATGTCAATGTATCCTTATGTTTATGTTTAGTACCATTTTAATATCCAGTAAAATAACATTCTATCTAAAATTTGCTCTTAAAAAATGAAATAAAAAAATAAAATATCCCAAGAATTATAATAAATTATTTTATTTTATGCTAATAAATTTTTTTATTTTATAAATAATTTAATTTTATAATTATTTTTTAAGTTTAATTTAAGTATATTCTCATGCGTAACTAAATACAGTTATCTAATATCTAAGAAATTATAAATAAAATTATTATGTGTAACCAAACACAATTATTCTAAATATTAAATATTCGTATCACCATTTTTAATATCCTTATTGACCTGAAAATTTGGATTACTTTCTAACAAATGCCCTTTATTGAAATTGATTTTTTTTTTTTAAAAATGGTAATGAGAGAAATTAAAACACGTTAGGCCTAGCCGCCTGTAGGGCATGACACGTGAATTGGCTAGACGACAATTCTGATACAAACTATACAATATTGTCCCAATATTGTATGTAAATGCTTTGGATGTATTGTTTCTCCAAAATATCTTTGTTTCATGTAGTTAGTTTTATCTTAAATGGGAGCTGACTAAGGAGGAGGTGTTGAGATTTGAAAATTTTAATAGTTCTCTAATCACATGCATAAGCTTGCCCGTTAAAAAATTATATATAAATGGTTGTTAAAAAGAAGAGATAAATTTTAAAATAATTCATTACTTTAACCTTGTACATCGTATAACCTAGGTAATATAGTAAGTCGAGCATTTTATCACGAGATATCAAGTTTAAAATCATTTCATTTCATAATAGACTCACATACTGATTTGTTACTTTGGATTGTACATTTGTCGTTTCAACCGAATTAAAATATATAATATTACTACAAAAATGTTGCTAAAGTTAAACATGTTTGACTGATTACCATTATCTTAAAGTTTCTTTTTGCTATCTTAAAATTCTTCGCCTTTCTGTAGAGCATGATTACATTGTTAATATAGATTTTATAGTTCACTTATGTTTATCGCGAGAATAATAATATAATTAATTCTTTAATTTTTTGTATACTTTTTTTTATTAGTTTCATTATAATCTATCTTATTTTTAATTTTATATTTTGTTTACGATGATTATTTTGTAAAGTTTAATTATCAATTTTATTGATTTTAGTTCTCTTTCTATTTTTTTATCCTCAAAGATCAAATCTACGTCTTTTTCTAACTTTGAATCTCTTCTTTTTCTTTCTCCTCTAATATAATTTCTTTAGTTCTGTCAAAAAAAAAAAATATTTGACTGATTTAATCCATTCATTGTTGAGATTAGCCCCAAAATAAGACGTGATCCGCGTGAGAATTCATCCCTATAGATGGTCAATCAACATAGTCTATCACTCGTGCGCCACCATGGCATACAAGTTATAGAAGCTCACGCATGATTGAACCAAAGATAGTAAATGCTCAGAATTAATTCCTTTTTCCATTTAATTCTAAACGAGATACAATCATGTAAACCAATGAACTAAAAAAATAAATAAATAAAGGAGTTATAGAGAGCTACGTGAGGACCAATACATATCTCCGATCGGAGTAATGAAAAACAGGCATAATCGCCGCAGATTGCTGCCCACAAAAGCCTTAATTATTGTAATGACTTGCTTTTCAAATCTTTTCTTTTTCATTTTTCAAGAAGAAAAGAAAAAGATTCTTTTTTTTTTTGGATTCTGCCCCCCAAAAAGGTTGTATATTGGTCCCAACCCCACGTTTTGCTTTATTTTATTTTATATATTTTTTTAAGCCTCATACTTATTTTCCTTTCTCCTACGATTTTATATTTGGCACGTCTCTTGCCATTATAAGATCCCTCAGCTCCATACCCTGCCTCCCTCATAACCTACACAACACTCCACTACGCTTGACATGGTTTTTGGTTTTATATTTTACTATTTTCCTCTTTCCTTTTTCTCCTCTTTTCATCTTTTAAACTTGTAAAATGGTTTTTTCCTTTAAGGAAAAAGATTCAACTTGTACAATGTTAAACAAACAACACCATTATTCTTGAAACAAAAATTTAGATAAATTATAAAGTAATACTCTGTAGTTTGGGTACTTTTCTCGATAAATCCTCATCGATAAAGACTAAAATGGTCAATATTTAGGACCTTTTCTTTTTTTTTTTTCCCGAAATGTTTAAATTGTTCTCATTAATTTAAATGGGTGTTAACATACTAAATTAATTTTGCACTCTCACTCACTCAAGCTGCAAAATGTCAGCATATATATATATATATATATATATATATATATATTAGTCTAAGAAAGAGATACATAAAACGAGTATGGGTGTTATAAGCATTGAAAAATAATTTAGCTTGAAACTAATCATCCATAGAGAGAATTTTGCAAAAAAAGAAAAAAAAATATAAATTACATGGGTACTAGTTGTAATTACTGGAAATATAATTTACTTGTTGATAAAAATGTAAAATTCACAGAAGATATATGTAAATTTTCCTCATTTTTTGTTTTGAAGTATGCAAATTTTCCTTATTGTTATTATTTTTTTCAATTCTCCAAGTAAAAGTTGTCCTTATTGTTGTCAAATATGAACAATGAGATAATTTAATCTATACAATAGTTAGTATTAAGAGTGTCTTGTGCATTTTTTTCCCTTCAAATTGTCATATCTATACCATGCATTCTGGCTAAAAAGTTATTTTAAATATTTAATCGATTCCATTGATCCAAAGTGGTTTACAAGTAAGATATTGGCTCTCTTTTGGATAATTTTTGCTTATATTTTTATACAGTATAAGAAAAGAAGTTAAAAGACATAATTTGTTATACTATTTGAATGATATATTTAAAATATTGATTTGAGTATATAAATGACATTGTTTTTGTCATTTGTTAAAATAAGCCTAATATAGAATATAAATTTTGATTAAAACAAGAATAAAAATTTTCATATTTTCTTTGAAACTCTTTTTCAATATTTTCTTTGAAACTCTTTTTCAATAAGTCACATGAGTCTGATTTTCTTTGAAAGAGCTTTCAAAATCCTGAAGCTCTTTTGATATTTTACCTACACAAACTCGAAAGCTGCTTCTGTTCTCAGGAAGCCAAAAAGCAGCTTCTAAAAGTCATGTTAAACAAGCTTATTATATTATTTATTTAAAAGATAATATTAGGTATTCTCATAATTGATACCAAAATTTTAAAATTAAATATATCTAATATATAATTTATACCATTTAATTGGTGAATATAATTAATTTATTTATAATAAGTTCTAATACACCGATTGAATTGAACGGTGATACTCGTATGCATTGGTTTTAAAAATTTCCTTTCCCTACTTCTAAATGATTGACAATGATCATACTCGTATGCATTGGTTTTAAAAATTTCCTTTCCCTAATTCTAAATGATTGACAATGATCATAACACAGCTTCGTTACTTCGCATTGCACTACGTGTTGAAGAGTTATTTCAAATATTCCATATCCTAAGTGTTGAATTAAATAATATATTATATTTTATCAATGAATAATGCTGTTAATTTGTGTGTTTAAAAGCACTATTTGTTCGATGAAAAATCAATTATATATGTGTAATTTTCAACATCGGTTGTAAATAAAATATATTTGACAACTCGTTACGGACAAACGCAAGCAAATACACAATGTAATAATATTACTTAAAAAGAATACGTTCTAACCCTTAAAGCAAGAATACGTAGTAAGAGTTATTGTGTTTTGTTTCTTCTTTTCCTTTATGGCTAACGGAGATCTCATATTCTGCTTTATTATTACTTAAATAACTTTGTGCGTTCCAATTGGTTGCAAATCTCGACACAAAAATTTAACATTGTCGGCACTTCTTAAAAATACAATAAATGTAATAAAAATAAACTTTAACTTAGTG
Source organism: Parasponia andersonii (assembly GCA_002914805.1). NCBI lineage: Eukaryota > Viridiplantae > Streptophyta > Magnoliopsida > Rosales > Cannabaceae > Trema > Trema andersonii. The sequence continues at coordinate 337,916 of JXTB01000201.1, read as the reverse complement.
AATTTCTCTCCATGGATGAATCTAATGATTCTAATAACTTAAGTGTGCAAACATATTGATAGTGGTTGTTAACGGAGGATTTGTCAATAATGAATTTAGGAAATTGCAAGATGTAGCTTGTGTGTGAAAGAGATTAATAAATCAAAGCAAATAAAGAGAAGAATTTTATAGTGGTTCAGCCCCAAAAAAAATGAGCTTACGTCTATTGTTTTTTCACTATTTTCTTGAAGATTACAAGAGTTGCATTAAGTTTCAAGGTGAGTCGAGGGTATAGAGTGTGTTCAGAAAGTGAAAGAGTCTCTAAATTCTCCAAAGAAAAGATCCCCCATGGTAGTATTGAACTTCTCCTTATATAAGTGAGGGTAGTTTAATATTCTCCAATTATGAAAATGGGTAAGTGTGTAATACAATTTGAGTAACAATATAACCAGATAATAACTTAAATAAGACGACTGATCGATCTTCAAAGAGAAACTTTTGTTTCTTTTTCTTGGTATATTATCCGCTTGACGAAACTTGATCTAGATTCCTTTTCATTCTGGTCGCACTTAACTCATTCGGATGTGGTCATACTTAACTTACTCGGAGGAGGTCATATTTAACGTATTCGGAGGAGGTCACACTTAACTTACTCATGTGACCTGACAGGTCCATTTAGTCGCTAATTTTCCCTTTTTGGTATTGACCAATATATAGTTTTTAGATCGTACAATAATTTCCCCCTAGCTCCATTAGTTTTTTAGGATAATGGAGCTTCCTTCTCTGAAAAGTGCGAGCTTAAAAAATACAACGTCATGACAATCTTGTGATCTTCGAAGAGTCGTCAGTTCTCAAATCTCACCTTTTCAGAATCACGCATACCTTTTCTAGATAGACGAAACCATGTGTCACGTTTTCTTAAAAGAATAGCGAAACTCAAGGAGACTTTTTCGTTTTCGAGCAGACATGATGATAGCGATAACGCCAGCTATTGTCTTAAATCGAGACGTTTCAAATTTTGAAAAGATAACGATTTAATTTCAAAAAATTAACACCTGCGTGAACTTCGATCTTTAGATCTGAAAATTAAATGCCTTGATCTATGATTGTGATTTGACGATGCTTGAGATATATAAATATCGAAAATCCATCCGCCTCTTCTTCAAAGCTCGAACCCTATCGCCTCCTGTTTCTCTCACTTATGAAATCCGAAGCGTCCATAAAGCAAATCTTCCCGGCGTCCTTTTCTGTTTTGTAGCTCGCACAAATTCATCATCTTCTCCGACGAAGTAATCACCACAATCCTTCAGACGACATCTCGGTCCTTCAGTCTTCGAATAAATGTTAGTATATATCCTCTCTCTCTTTCTTACTATTCTTCGATTTTTCAGAAAACTCTCATTTACAGATCTTATTGCTAGAAATAGGGACAAATCGTAGAGCCTAAATGCCCTAAACATAAACTTATCCCATATTCGGATAGATGAAAAATAGAAATCAGAGTCTCTCCATTAATTTATAGAATAGACTATTTTTAGATGATTGACAGACGAACCCATAGAAGAATTTTAGGATCTGAAACCCTGATTTTTGAAAACCATAATCAGTCGAGTGACGAATTATCGAAGAATTGCTCGACCAGTTTTTTATGAATCTGTAAATCGATTAGAAAAAATTCGATGAGCAGTTTATCGATACAATCCTAGGATGTGACCCCAAACTGCCCTCATATAGCGAAGATCACTGATGCTCACATCGGACTAAATCTATCTATATTTCTTTTTAGATATCTAGTAGTGGGGATTTCAGGGAAGGGAACACATTCTTAAGAGAATCTTCCAATACAAGCATTAGCTCTATAAACCTCGAAGATTACCTTGAGCCAAAGTCTGAAGTGGAAATAACCGGGGTCAGGCAAAATAGTCCTTGTATAAGTGACCTCCCTTAAGACCAGCAGCCTCGGCATATCAGAGATGCCCCTGCATTCATAGCGGGATATTAATATATAGCAGGAGATTGGTCATGTACCAATATAAAGACGAGCTGTTCAACAAACAAGCTCAGAAAGATCGTATACAACTATAAAATCGACTTCCCTCTTCGCCTTCCCACAGAGTTCAATCGACTACACACACCTCCTCACGGAATTGTCTCATTCTCAGAAGCAGTTCTTAGATGTGGTATCCACCTCCCACTTCATCTATACATAAAATCAATCGTCGATTATTATGGAGTCGTCCCTTTTCTACTAACCCCAAACACATATAGATATATTGTAGGTCTGTACATACTACACCATAAATTAGGTTTAGAAGCCCCTACTCCTGAAGAGTTCGCTTGGTTCTATCAAGTGAAATCAAACCTATCAGACTTCGACTTCTTCTATGCGAGCAAGTGGTCAAACCAAGCAATAAAATCTATCTACGAGGTCCGCAACAACATGAGAAAATGAAAAAATCTATTTTTTCACTTTGACTACGCAAATAACAGCTTCTTTCAGAACCTTGGTAGGTAACTTTCAGCTTATTGCTTTTTCTACGTAAATATATTATTTTGATCGCACTTGTATGTCATCGCAGATAATAGGGAACGAATAGGACTCTCCAAAGAGCAGCTCATAAGGGTGTATAAAATAAACAACCTTCCGACCGAAGAATTTGATTGGAAGAGGCTTGGGACGACCAAGAACTTAGTTACTTGTAGACTGCTTCCAAGGGGAGCCGCCTTCCCAGATTCTACTAACCGTCCAACCAAACCCTCGAGCTTGAAGAAGAAGCCGAGGAAATAGAAGGAAAAGAGTGCCTCGTCTTCCAAACCCAGGAAACGAAAAGCACCTATCACTCCTATAGTTTTAGAAGCATCATCTTTAGAAGCTGCATCGCCACCAATTTCTCAGTAGTAGGAAGGTAGTTATTTTTATTTTTTTTTTATCACATTAATTGTCACCTCGCACATTAACCAATCATTTTTGTACAGAAATGGCTATTGACAGCAAACTGCGAGTACCGCTTTCCACTCTAGGGTCAATGGAAAAGTCCAAGACACTAGAGAGCACACTCCCTTCTTTGACGAAAGGGAAAGAGAAGGTTGACAATTCAAATAAACGAAAAGTCGCCTTCGAGGATATCCGACAAGCTCATCTCCTCCTCAGCCTCAAACTGTGAGCCAACCTGGGCCATCCAAGGAGACGGCTACTTCTTCTAAGGGACCGAGCCAGGTCGATAAAGACAAGGAGTTGTTCGCACTCCTTCGCCAACTGCCAGAAAAAGTTGGCATGAGCGCAGCCTTCATCGACTGTTTCAATTCTGAGGATGGCTGGGTGAGGATGAAGCGATGACTAGCCAAAGTTGCCTTCAGTTCTGCGATGAGGATGTTGGCAAATGTAAGCATCTTCTATCTTCACTCTTCAACGCACTTTTCTGGTATTGATGTGTTATATTTTCAGACTGCTGCAGCCACTGTCTTAATGTATGATCCGGTCCTTAAATGCATTGAAAAGGCCGAAAATGTAACATCACTTGGCCTCACCCAAAAATGCTAGCTTGAAAGTACTTCTGGGCTCAAGAACTACTACTTAAATACTCATGATCTTCCCAGAGCATACCTGATGTGGGACTTGGGGCATTACAGAAAAATTCGAAGAAATAACCTAAGCATTCGAGGACTCGGAGAAGGCTCGTGAGGAAGAGAAAAAATCCTTTGAATTGGAGAATCAGAAGCTACGCGAGGGTCTGGCCAAGGAAAAGCTCAAAAAAGTGAAGCTTGAGGAGAAAATTAAAGTACTTGAGAAGACTATCTCTGAGCATTTGGATATTCTAGAGAAGGCAACGATAGAGGCAGCTCACAAGACTATAGAAGAGTTCAAGGCCACTGAAGGCAAGGAGCTCGAAGAAAAAGCTAGTGACATCGCCTCGTCGACCATATTATATAATATCTTCTGCGAGCATCCGGATTTCGACTTTTCTATTCTTGGTGAAGATGTGGTCGAGCTTGTCCAGAGTTGGAAGGAAGCCGAAGTTGCCAAAACTAGAGACGGTGGAGCGAGCACATCTGCATAGTTTATATATTATTTTTTTTTAAGTTTTGGAATAATGTGGGCTTGGTCCATTTTTTTTTGTAATACTTTGCTTGTATACAGGTGCGAGCCTTTATCAATGAATGTTTTCTTGTCAGACGTTTATTCTTGCAAAACAATTAAAATACTGCATTGTAATATAAAGATGCATAATTTAACCAAGTAGTCAATCACTAGGTGATTGATCGGTACGCTATTGCAATTTGAATCCAACTAACTTAAAATGGGTTTGAAGTGTTAAGATAGGTTAGGTCGCTTAAAAAAACAGTAAGTATAAGTGATACGAACTTAATACTGTTTTTCAAAAGTTCAATGGCAAAATGTAATATAGCAATATATCACATCGAATAATGAACATTTTGCTTAGTTACTTTATTATTCGAGGAGGGAAATTGCGTAATACGACATGCTATGGCACGAAGCGAGGAGAAAAATTCTAAGATTTTAAGAAATTTTTAGAAATTCAGCGATCTAAAATTCCAACTCCTCTAAATAGACGTTTACATAGTCCCTTAGGAAGCAAGTAGGAGATAACATTCTGATCCCACTGCCCCCGAGTTTTACGGTATTTGAAGACTACCATAAAACTATAAAAGATAAACCAATTTAAATAATCGAAGAGAAGACATCCTTATTGATGACGACGAATGACGAATAACAAATGACAAATACAAGAAGATATCTTTATTGATGAATGACGACAAATGACGAATACTAGATGCCCCCCGGGTCATCGAAAATACATGAAGATTTGCTGATAATAGCGACGAAGTTGTTCTGCATTCCAAGCATGCTTGATCTTTTGTCCACCAGTGCGAGCTAACTTATATGTCCCATGTCGAATGACGACATCATTAACATACGGTAATTCCCAAGAGGGTCTAAATACACCAGTACCGTGCTCTCTATTATTAGGTAGAACTTGCTGAAGAACAAGATCACTAACTTCAAATCCCCTTCTTTTGACTTTAGAGTTATAATATTGAGCAGTGTGCTGTTGATATGATGCGATTCGAAGCTGAGACTGCTCGCACCTTTCTTCTAAAAGATCAAGCTCAATCCTCATTAGTGCTTTGTTATGATCTTGCTCATAGGTTGACCGTCGTAGAGAGGTCACACCAATTTCTACCAGAACCATTGTTTCGTATCCATAAGCTAAAGAGAATGGACTCTCTCTAGTAGTGGTTTGTTGAGTGGTGTGATAAGCCTATAACACTTCAGGGAGTACCTCTGGCCAAGCTCCTTTATGCTCTTCCAGCTTTATCTTTATATTCTGTTTAAGTATTTTTTTTATAGCTTCAACCTGTCCATTGGCTTGTGGATGAACAACAACGCAGAAATTCTTTTTGATGCCTAAGTTGTCGTAGAAGTTACAGAACTCATCGCAGTTAAATTATTTCCTATTATCAGAAATTATAGTATGCGGTATACCATAACGGCAGATTATAGATTTGTAAACAAAATCTATCATCTTCTTTGCGGAAATGGTACTCAAGGCTTCAGAATCTGGCCACTTGGTGAAATAATCAACTGTGACTACTGCATATTTTAATCTACCTCGTACTAATGGAAGCATTCCAATAATATCAATTCCCCATACTACAAATGACCATAGACTAGTCATTGAAGTTAAAGGAACATGTGGCATTCTAGGAACAGTCGTAAATCATTGATATTTGTCACACCTTCTAGCAAATTCCATCGTATCATTTTTCATAATTGGCCAAAAATACCTTTGTCTGAGAACCTTGTTCGCAAGTGCTTGTCCCCCGGAATGGTTTTCGCATATTCCTTCGTAAATTTTCCTCATAATGTAGTGTACTTTTTCTTCATCGACATATAATAATAATAGTGAATCAAAACTTCTTCGATAAAGTTTCTCATCATAGATGACATAGCGAGCTACCTTCATTCGAAGTTACTTTGCATCGTCTTTGTTTTCGGGGAGATCGCCATTTTGTATATACTTCATTATAGGATCCATCCACGATGGTTTTTTGTCAATCGGCATGGCTATTTGGGGCTTTACTTCGATCCTTGGTTTTGCAAGAAATTCGATAGGAACCACCTTTAGTAATTCGGCATCTTTTGTTGAGGCGAGCTTAGCTAGAGTATCTACCCGAATATTCTTAATGCGAGGAAGAAGTTAAATGTTATAGGCAGTAAATGTCGAGAAGAGTCTTTGTACCTCCTGTAAGTAGGTCATCATTCTCTCTCCTCTTGCTTGATAATCGCTGATCACTTGACAAATGACCAGCTGGGAATCACTGTATACCTCAATTATTTCTACCTTCATTTCTTGTACGAGCTTTAGCCCAGCTATGAGTACTTCATATTCTGCCTCATTATTTAACGCTGAAAATTTGAAGCGAAGTGCACAATGAATATTATACCCTTCAGGACTGATTAGTACTAAGCCTGGACCGGCTCCATTCTTGTTTGACGATCCATCGACATAAAGTTTCCACAATCTTGATAAATCTGTAACAGATTTTTCGATCACTTCTGTGGGAAGATTGACATCATATGTGAATTCTACAATGAAATCTGCGAGAGCTTGCCCTTTAATCGCAGTGTGGGGTTGAAAATTGATGTCGAACTAACTCAACTGCAAAAACCCACTTAAGTAGTCGTCCTGAAGCTTTGGGTTTTTGCAGAACCTACTTTAATGAAAAATTTGTGAAAATTTTGATGGAGTGCGCATGAAAATAAGGTCGAAGCTTCCTAGATGCGACGATGAGTGTTAAAACCAACTTCTCCATCTCTGGATATCTTGTTTCAGCATCGAGCAATCTTTTACTTATGTAATATATCGGTCGCTATATCTTTTCTTCTGCTCGAATTAACGCAGCACTTGTCGCATATTTGGAAACAACGAGATATAAATATAATTCTTCCCTCATATTTGGCTTTAATAAGAGTGGAGGAGAACCTAAGTGTGCTTTTAATTCTTGAAATGTCTGCTCGCATTCTTCCGTCCACTCGAACCTCTTCGAACCCTTCAGTATTTCAAAGAATGGTTGGCACTTATCCGTTGACTTGGATACAAATGGACTCAATACGGCCACTCTTCCTGCCAGGCTCTGCACGTCTTTGGGTTTGTGAGGGGATTGCATATCGATTAGTGCTTGTATCTTCTGAGGGTTAGCCTCGATTCCTAGTTGGTTGACCATAAACCCTAGGAACTTTCCAGATCCTACCCTGAATGCCCACTTCTGGGAGTTTATCCTCATCTGATATTTTCGAAGAATTTTGAACATTTCATCAAGATGCTTGATATAATCTTCAACTTTCTTCGGCTTTACCAACATGTTATCGACATACACTTCTATTGTCTTGCCAATTTGTTTTGCAAACATCGTATTGACAAGACGCTGATAAGTCGCTCCTGTGTTGATAAGTCCAAAGGGCATCTTCTTGTAACAATACAATCCTCGGTTAGTTATGAACAAAGTATGCTCCTCATCTAGCTCGTACATGGGGATTTGATTGTATCTAGAATATACGTCCATGAAGCTTAAGAGTTCATGCCCCAACGTCGCATCTACAAGTTGGTCGATTCTCGGAAGGGGAAAACTGTCCTTCGGGCACACTTTGTTAAGGTCGGTGAAATCGATCTAAGTTCTCCACTTTCCGTAGGATTGCTTTACTAAAACTGGGTTTGCAAGCCAGTTTGGGTAGAAAGATTCCCTGATGAATCCAATTTCGAGCAACTTTTCATCCAATTTCGAGCAATTTCTCTACCTCTTCTTTCAATGCGACGTAGTATTCTGGATTCATGGCTCTTCTTTTTTGCAGTATAGGCTTCTTCATTGTATCTATATTGAGGCGATGACACATGATATTCAGAACAATCCCCACCATATCCGAATGTTACCATGTAGAGATATCCAAGTTTGATTTAAGAAAAGCAATCAATGAAGCTCGCACGGGTTCTTGAAGCTTTGCTCCAATTTTTAGAACCTTCGAAGACCTATCAATCAGTAAATCTTCCAAGTCTTCTATAGGTCAAGTCTTGACCTCTCCATCGACTTCTCGAGGGTCGAGGTCTTCGATTGACATTTCTCTTGACACTTCGCTTGACGCTTCTCTTGATGCTTCACCTTGTAGCTAGACCATCATTGTGCGAGGTGTCATATCTTTTATTGCAAGCTTTATTGAGATATTATAACAAGTCCTTGCATCATATTGGTTGCCTCGCACCTCTCTACTCCCTGTTGAGTAGGGAACTTCATAGCGAGGTGGTAGATTGAAGTAACTGCTCGAAGTTCCCTCAGTGTTGGTCTTCCTAGTACAGTATTAAATGCAGAGGAACAATCCACAACTAAGAATTGGGTCATTACTATTGAAACCCTAGGATAAGTTCCAACGTTGACCATTAACTCAATCATGTCCCTAGGCATTATGCTGTTACCAATAAATCCGTAAAGTGGAGTGACAGTGGGCTTTAGATTGCTTTCACTCAACCCCATCTTTTTGAAGGCGTCATAGTATAAGATGTTGACAGCGGTTCAATTATCGACCAATATCCACCATAGCTGCGTGCTTCCACAATTGATCTTTATGACCAACGCATCTTGTGCAGGTAATAGACCTCCCTGTCATCCTACTCCGTGAAGGTAATATCCATATCCGGTACCCGTTGGAGCTTTTATGGTCACTGCTCAAGATGCATGACATTAGTTAATGGTTTCTGTCGTGCTTCTCGTGCGTACCTATCTTGCGCCCTCTTTGAATCTCCACCAACATTCTGTTCTCCAAAAATAGTTCGCTCGCGTTGAATTTTTGAAGGTCACTGTCGGTTTTCTTCTCGCTTTTCATTGTTCTTGTTTAGTTTACTGCCGCAACTGCCCTTCTTTAATTAATCTTTCGATTTCATCTTTCAAGACAAAGCAGTTATTGTTATTGTGTCCAATGTTATTGTGATACCAGCAGAACTTGTTGGGATCGCACCTCACTCTATCTATTTTCATCAGTTCCGGTTGACGATACCGCTCCTAATGGTTTGTGACCACATAGATATGATCTATGGGTGCATTCAATTCAGTATAGTTGTTAAACCTCATGGGAGCTCTTGGAATCTCCTGCTTGTTCTATTTGGGCTGCTTCTCAGTCGATTGTTCATTACTCCTTTTGTTCGACTTCTTATCATTATTGTTGTTATTTGTGGTCGCATTTTTAGCAGCATCCTTTCCTCCTCCCTTTGTCATCTTATAAAGATTCTCGCGTGAAGATTCCACCCATAGATGTCGACCAACTCTTCGACAGAAGTCTTCAAGGGTTCTGCATTCTCGCTCAAGTAACTCTTCCCAGAGTTTAGTCTTTGGTCGTACCTCAGCCATCATTAGAGTTAAAACTCCTCCTTCAGGTGGGTTGTTAACCTTTGTCAAGTCTGAGGTAAAACGATTTAGGTAAGATCGTAGAGTTTCCTCCGAACTTTGCCGAATAGTAGATAGACTGACCAATGGAATAGTAAAATTCTTTGTGGCCTAGAATTTCCTCAAGAACGCAGTCTGAAGCTATTGCTAGGACGAGATTGAACCAGGCTTGAGTCCTCGGAACCACTTCTTCGTTGTTCCTGTTAGAGTTACAGCAAAGCATCTACATCATGTGAGATCATCGACACGATGAAGTTTCATCAGGATGCTGAAGTGATCTATATGGTCATGCGGATCAGTTTTCCCATCAAAAGTGTTTATGGTGGGGAGTTTGAATCCAGTAGGTAAGGTAGCAACTCGAACCTCCTCGCTGAATGGCGATTGACGATACCCATCAGCAAGCTCATCGTCCCAGCCAGCAAGTGCATCTAATGTGATCCTTAAATTATGAACATCGACGTTCGAAAGGAGAACATTATCTCTTACTGGTGGTAAGAATAGCCTTTGGTCATTATCACGATATAAGGCGGGTTGGTAAGACAGGGTCTGCTACGACCTTTGTAGAGATTCCAATGAAATAGTGTGACAAGATCGAGTTCGGTCGTTATGATGCAATGTGGATCGCTCTTAACTACGTCACTGTTCTAGATGTTGTCTCAGGTTTGCAAGATTCTATCGAGATTCTCTACTAATCCTTTCAAAGACATTCCTCGATTGACATTTTTGCTCGTTGTTTAGACAATCACGATTGACGGTTACCCTCCAAGAAGGCTGTCCACGATCACGATCAGTGCTCAAACTTTCAGTACCAGATTCCAGAGGCAAGTCTGCGACCTTGCCTTTTTCTTTGGAGGTGCGATCTCTATGACGCTCCTACCGGGCTTTATGTTAGTCGAGGTTCCCTGTCTCTAGGATCTGAATTCCTTTCTCTGGTTGTTGAGCAGGACGTTCTCTGGGACATTTTTGCTGTGGTAGAGTCACCATCTGTCCCTCAGCAAGTCGTCATAGAGAGTCATTAATTTTACTAGTGATTTGCTGAAGGTTTACCAGTGCCTCCTCCATGCGATCCTATCTCTGGACAATATTTTCTAGCGCGATCACGGCAGGTTGATCCTGAGCAGGATCTACTTGTGTAGCAGCAGTGCTTTGGGGGTGGTTTTGGCTAGTTCCGGTGTTTCTGGTGTTTGCCATTGTTGAAAGAAGCGGAATTGGCAAACTTTTTTGCTGGAATAGCCCTTCTTCTAGCGCCAATCGTTGACAGAGGTTTTGTCAACAATGAATTTAGGAAATTGCAAGATGTAGCTTGTGTGTGAAAGGGGTTAATAAATTAAAGCAAGTAAAGAGAAGAATTTTATAGTGGTTCAGCCCCAAAAAAGATGAGCTTATGTCTACTATTTTTTCACTATTTTCTGGAGGATTACAAGAGTTGCGTTAAGTTTCAAGGTGAGTCGAAGGTACAGAGTATGTTCAGAAAGTAAAAGAGTCTCTAAGCTTTCCAAAGAAAAGATCCCCACGGCAATATTAAACTTCCCCTTATATAGGTGAGGGTAGTTCAATATTTCCCAATTATGAAAACGGGTAAGTGTGTAATACAATTTGAGTAACAATATAATCGAGTAATAACTTAAATGAGATGACTAGTCGATCTTCAAAGAGAAACTTTAGTTTCCCTTTCTTTGTAGATTACCCGCTTGACGAAGCTTGATCTAGTTTCCTTTTCATTATGGTCGCACTTAACTCATTCGGAGGTGGTCCCACTTAACTTACTCGGAGGAGGTCGCATTTAACGTATTCGGAGGAGGTCACACTTAACTTACTCATGTGACCTGACACATCTATTTAGTCACTAGTTTTCCCTTTTTGGTATTGACCAACATATAGTTTTTAGACCGCACAACAGTAGTGTTAATTTAACTTTTTTTTCTTCGATGATACTCTTTTTATTTGTTTGCTTGAAATACGTATATTTATAAGAGATAATATTAAAATACCTTGATCTTTTAACTTTTCCACCAAAAAAAAAATCTAACTATTGAATGTCTTTAAAATAATATTTTTATTTTTGCATTTTTGTAAAATAAAATGTAATTTTTGAATTTCTGCAAAATAATATCATCATTTTTGAATTTTATAAATTAATAACTTAATAATTAAAATTCTTATAAATTAATATCCTAACATTTGAAATTCCTATAAATTTATAACCTTAATACCCAATTAGTTGATTTTAATAATAAAAAGATGATAGTAGTTATCATCAACTTAATTGAAACTTATTAAACAATAATAAAATTTTTGAAAAATATTTGTAGTTAGCTTATTTCACTTTTTATTTAAAAAAGAAAAGTAAAAAAAATTAGAATGAGAGGTAAAAATAATTAATTGTAAAAAAAAAAAAAAGAAACATGATAGATAAAACTTTTTTGTGTTTTTTTGGCAATTAACCAAAAAAAGTAGTTATAAGATAATTTTTGATAATATACTAATAGCTAAAAAATTTTAATAAGTTAATTAGAAGTGTTTGCTTCTTTTAATTTGCTCATAGTATAAATATACAAAGAAAACAAAAACAGAGGATATTAATTTGCAGAAATCGTAAATGTCAGGATATTACTTTATAGAATTTAAAAGTGAAAGTATTAATTTACAAAAATCATAAATGTGAGGGTACTAATTTGTAGAATTTAAAAAATGATGTAATTAATTTACAGAAGTTCAAAAAATATGATATTTTTTGAAAAAAAAAAAGTTAAAAATGAGGTACTTTTACCCTATTTATAAACATATAAAGGGGAACTTAAATACTATAACTGTCCCATGAAATATTTTAATTAAATATATGTTTTCTTACGTTTATCTTTGTATTATAGGAAGCACCATGATTATTTTGAATGTTGTAAAATAATAAAATGTAGGGCTTATGACCTTCTTATCAGTTTCGGATATACAAAATATGTCAACTAAAAAAGATGTGTCCCTTTATTTTTCTATGCATTTTTTATATATATTTTTTTAAATGAGAATCAATTAAATTGGGAAGAAGGATCATGTCACAGTTTATTGTTTTATGCGTAGCGTTCTTATAAATACGAACTTATAATTTCTAGATCTAGAAGATTTGTCATAAGTAGTAACTAACTTGGATGGTGGATGGAAGATTGTTTTTAATTTTTTACATATCCAAATAAATGCCCCTAACACTTAGTCAAGTTTATCTGAGGGCATCTCTATTAAAGTTTCGTGCACATTATTTTTATTAGTCATCAATAACGTAAATATGGCCATTGACCAATTATTTATTTGTTTATATGAAGTTATTTGTAATTTGGTATTTATTACTGTATGATTTTTTTTTTTAAAAAAAAAACTTTTTATCAGCTTTGCGAAACTTAAAGAGTATTTTGTAACCTAGAACACATGGATAAATATCGTGCTTCATTAAAAGTCAGGATATATAATAATATTTTGTTTCCCTTCATGGTATGTTCATCAACTATAGTTGATGCCCATCACTATAATTTAGCTTGCACACTCCATATGATCATGAATATCCAAATTAGAGTATTAGACATTCTGGTAGACGAGGTGCCAAACTACCAATCCTAATCTATTAAAAAAAAAAAAAAAAACTACCAATCCTAATAACAATATTATTTCTTTTTGCTCGAATATTAAAAAGATTAGTACCTCACGGACAACTCTCTCTTACCTCTAAATTAATAACAAATAACCACATCTGATTCGTTTTCTGGGAACACGTGAGTGGATATTTAAAGCAGCATTCAATATCACATTTCGCTCAATTTAATATGTTCCTTAAACACTGGACTTTTTAACTTTTTTAACTTTAGTTTATTATTATTAATTTTTTTTCTTTAAGCAAAAACCTCTTTGAACTCTTATTTTATTTTTTAATTTATCATTTTAGTGAAGGTCAAGTCTTGATATTCTCAACTTGATATTTCATAAGATTATGAAAGTCATTTGACATAAAAATCTTGATATTATTTCTTTCGATAAATTATAAAAATAATTAATTATGTATCACTCTTGTTTATTGTCATTTGTTACAAAATAAAATACGAAATCATTGCTTGATTTAATATTTTCATAAATAATTTTATTATTATATTCATTAATACATGTAATACGCGCATTGCTAATACTAATGGTGATAATTTAAATAATATTGTTTCTGCTATTATTTGTCATATTAAGTAAATTAATTTCGTTCAGAAAAAAATAATAATAATTTGATGCCTGTGGTCGTAAGAATTTGGCTGTAATTTTTTTATTTTTTATTTTAATTGTTTTTTGGCTCTGGAAGAATTTGGCTACCTCAAGCCTCGGTCACGATCAAAATAAGTTGGAATAAAAAACTATATAAAAGACAGAGGCGCAGTCAAATCAAATGGATGCCAGAGCTCTTAACGTCCAACGCGCTTCAAGTACGCGTGGATTTACGTTTTGCAAAGATGACAAAGAGACCCATTTCATGACCGTTGGCATCACCAGAGTAGTCACTACTAATTTTTTTTGCTCGTTTACAGTCTCTATGGTATATACAAATATAATATCGAATTTGGTCCATTGGATAATACTTAAGAAATTTGTGTTATTTTTGTTAGAGGAAAAAAAATAAAACTAATAAGAAGATAGATTTTCAATAATTCAAAGGAAGTATGATGAAGAATATGAAAGAAAACGAGAGAAAACAATATAAATTTGTTACTATAAGAAGATTGGAGGGTCAATATTTTTTAAAGAACAAAATCCTTTAAAATAGCTACTTTCATTGGAAGAAGATAAAGCTCATCCGTCAATGATTTCAATCATATAAGTTCATTTTCAGTCTTAAGCTAAAGTAAACTTAGTTAAGTAATATACAGCGTCATCTTGTATGCACAATGAATCAAAATGGGGAAAACAAGAGAAAAATATAAGTTAAATAATCCAATTTTGATAAACTAAACACAAAATTTATTTGATAGAAGATTATTTTTCCTTATTGTGAATGAAATAAAAGACGAAAATTTTCTCAATAATTTGCTTGAAAAGATCCTATCATTTTTTCTATTTAAAAGCACAAAAAGCACACACAAAAAAAAAAATATCTAAGCAAATTGATTGACTAATTCGTGAATAAGCGATGAAAAATGGAATTACATTTAATGCATCCAAACTCGAGAACTAAATTATTTTTACCAGAATACCCTACGACTCTTATTGAAAGCAAAAGGATGAAAGTCATCCTAAAAAAAACATAATAGTCACTCAATAATTATGAATAAGAAGATAATAGTCACTAGTTGATTTTTTTTTTCCCCCTTTCGGTGTCGTAATGAAGTCGATTGTTGGAACTAGGATGATAGTAACTAATTATATGAACGTAATATATATTTATGAAGGGATAATAGTCACTACTCAAGAAACCGAAATGCTATTAGTTATCTACACGCAATTGACTGCATAAGAGATAACTTCAAAGCCTGAATTAGCCTAATTTGACCTTCACATTTAATTAATTAATTTATTTGTTGTACTCCTTTTTAATTTATTTATTTTTGCCAAGGAGCCTCGTTTGACGATTGGCAAAAGAAAGAAACGAATAATAAGCCTCCTTTGACAGCTCTTGCCTTGTAGTTCTCCTAAAGCAATTTCTTTCCTTTTTCCACTTTTCTCATTTCCAGAGGAATAAAAGCCAAAAACAGAGCCAACTTCGAATTAATAAGCTGAGCTCTCTTCTGAAGTAAAACCCGAACCCAGGTACAACCCACCCATTTTCCTTCTCGTTCTCAGAACAACTCTCTCAACTTGGTTGGAGAATCAAAGTAACCCAGTATACCTCTCTGGCATATCCATATAAAAAAAATATATAAAATACACGGATAAACGTAGCACATATATATACACTCTTGTTTATTTTCTCTCTATATGGGATTTTGAGTTACAAACTTGGTCGTCGCGAAAAAAGCTTCACTCTCTCTCTCTCTCTCTCTCTCTCTCTCTCTCTCTTTGGAAAACGAGTACAAAAGTTTGATAAAGCTGTACACAGAAAAGCAGAGTGTGTACAGACGAAGGAATTTAAGAAAGACAAAATGGTGCACCACCACCACCACCACCTCAGGGGTAACCATTGGAGAAAAGGGCAAGCTTTAGAAGAAGATGAAGAGTCACAGACTCTTGTTGTTATGGACTGTGGAAGCTCTGGTTATTACAAGAGAACAAGGCCTAAGCTTGTATCTCTCCTCCTTCTCTCTCTCCTCTCTTGTGTCTTTGTATTAGCCCCTCACCTCTTTGGTTCTTCCTCCACTTTCTCTCTCTTATGTAAGTTTAAGCCTCTCTCTTTCAAGGGTTTCTTTTATTTCGATTGGTGTTTGATTTTTTTTTCTTCCCTTTTCTCTGTTTGACTCGTTCTTGATTGAAGCTGTTCTGGGTTTTTTGTAGATTCACCTCAAGATGAAAGTGAAGAGCTTTCTTCTGATTTGAATGTAATAGCTCCTTCAGTTTCTTCTGAGTCCAATGGTATGTACTCTCTCTCCTCTTGATCATCTTAGTTGTTAGTTTTGTAATATATATGCGTATGTGTGTAAGATGTATATTTATCAAACAGTTTCAGTGGCTGTACCAAAGAAGTAGGAAAATCAATTCAAAGTTTGGGCCTTTTAGTTTGGTTGAAGTCAATGATTGAGTCTCAATAGATCATAATAAAATCAGACGGAACAAATCATATCTTTAAAGGGTTACAAATGCTTTTTGTGTTTTGTTTATTGATTTTTCTCTTTAATTGCAGGAACTATATCTTGTGATAGAAGTGCTTTTCGTTATGATTTTTGTATCATGAAAGGGGATGTACGGACACACTCAGGTTCCTCTTCAGTTTTTGTGTATGGCTCCCGTTACAGGATTTCCTCCATTGTTGAGGGAGATGAAGAGGAAAAAGCTGGGGAGCTTCAGCATGAGAAGGTCAAACCTTATACCCGGAAATGGGAAACTAGTGTTATGGACACCATTGAGGAAATAGACCTTATCTCAAGGAAGGCCTCTGCGAAAAAGGACCATCCATGTGATGTATACCACGATGTTCCGGCCGTGTTTTTCTCCACAGGTGGCTATACTGGGAATGTTTATCATGAATTCAATGATGGGATTTTGCCATTGTTCATTACTTCCCAGCATTTGAAGAAGGAAGTTGTGTTTGTTATCTCGGAGTATCATAATTGGTGGGTTATGAAGTATGGAGATGTTCTTTCTCATCTTTCTGATTACCCACCAATTGATTTTAAGGGAGACCTGAGGACTCATTGTTTCCCTGAAGCCATTGTTGGTCTCAGGATCCATGGAGATCTCACTGTGGACCCTTCATTGATGGAAGGGAACAAGAGCATCGTTGACTTTCGAAATGTCCTCGACAGAGCTTACTGGCCTCGGATTAAAGGTCTAATTGAAGATGAAGAAAGGGAGGCATTAGAGAATCTTTCTCACTCTCCGCAATCAGAAACCTTGTTAAAGATCAAGCAGAGAGTTTCCAAACACCTTTTGCAGAAGCCGAGACTGCTTATCTTATCCCGAAATGGTTCAAGATCAATAACGAACCAGGATTTACTGGTGAACATGGCAGAGAAAATGGGGTTCCAAGTTGAGATTCTGAGTCCGGATCGAACGACTGAATTGGCGAAGATTTACCGAGCTCTCAATTCGAGTGATGTTATGATTGGAGTTCATGGTGCTGCCATGACTCATTTCCTGTTCATGAGACCCGGCACGGTGTTCATCCAAGTGATCCCTCTTGGAACTGTTTGGGCTGCAGAGACTTATTACGGTGAGCCTGCAAGAAAGCTAGGATTGGAGTATATTGACTACAAAATTCTTCCCAGAGAGAGCTCATTATATGATCAGTATGATGAGAATGATCCTGTTCTTAAAAATCCAAGTAGTGTTACCAAAAAGGGTTGGCAATACACTAAAAGTATCTACCTTGATGGCCAAAATGTGAGACTAGACCTCACAAGATTCAGAAAGCATTTGGTTCATGCTTATAAATACACAGTGTCTAGTGCAAGGAAGAGTAAACCACATCACCAATCACAGTAAATTTCATTTTTTTTTCATGTGATTTGAACAATTTATTCTTTTGCCCTTTACAATTTTATGATTGATTATAATTTTGGACATAAAAAATTGTGGATAGAAAGATTTGTTTTGACTTTTGCAGAAGAAATTGATGGTGGGACTATATGTAACCTCTGTAAATTCAGCATTCAGAAAATAAGCTTCTGTTTTTGTACATAGTTGGATTTTTGACGAGGCTAGTTTTTCTCTATTTATATCAAATTATAAATTATACAGCTCTTTTAAGTAAATATATTAGGATGAGCAAGAATTCAGAAAATCCGTAGTTGCAAACACGGTCCCGTGATACCCATTTCTAATGTGATAATTGATTACACACCCTTGTACTTATGCTAAAGATAATGATAAGTATACTAAAATTTTTATCAAAATTTTAATATCATTAAAAATGTGAGTTGACAACATTGGCGAAAGAATATGATTAATTTATTTATGATAAATATTATAAAAAATTTTAATATTTATTTATAATAAATTTTAATA
The DNA here is from genome assembly GCA_002914805.1 of Parasponia andersonii. Classification (NCBI taxonomy): domain Eukaryota; kingdom Viridiplantae; phylum Streptophyta; class Magnoliopsida; order Rosales; family Cannabaceae; genus Trema; species Trema andersonii. The sequence continues at coordinate 319,868 of JXTB01000201.1, read as the reverse complement.
TATTAATTAAATAATATTAACTTAAATTAATACAAATATTAAAATTTTGGTATAAATTTTGTTACACGTATTATCCTATACGTTAAATGCACTATTTTTTTTTTCTCACTGCTCAGGGCAAAATCCGTGGGTGCAAACACGGTCCGGTCCGGTGATAACCCTGATAATTGATTACATAACTTTATACTTGCACCTATTTTTTTTTTCACTGCTTAAAGCACAAGAGAGAAGAGAGTGGAAAAAGGCATGCATTTAGCATTCTCGTGATTCCCAAAAAATTAGTGATTCCCAAAAAAATAAGTACATGCATATAAAATTGAATAATGTTCTTTCAAAACAAAAAAAAAAAAAAAAGTTGAACAATGCTATCATTTTTATACACCAATTAAATCGTGATTATATACGTTGAAATTAAAAATTTTGTAAAATTTTGAATTAATTTATGATTAAAATGAATTTATTAATTTATTGACTTAAAGGAGTACTGTTAAAGATTGATTCGGCTACATGTCTCTCTATCTTTTGATGAGCTCTTCTTTTGATTTCTCCGTTATTCGAGACTCGAGAGGGGAGGAGATTTTTATTTTATTATTTTTTTCAAATTTATTTATTTTTAAATCTCATCCATTCTCTTATGGTTTCATGTCATGAATTTTCCCGCCATAGGTCACATTAATAGGATTAAAAGTCCCAACTTAACTTTGTCTATTTAATCTTTTCCTTTCATCTAAGGTGAAACTAATAATAAAAAATAAAAAAGTTCTTTTGGGACCTACAAGAAAAGTAAAGACTGGGGTTCCCGAAATTGAAAATCAAAATTTTGTCTTTAAGATTCCAATCCGAATCTTTTGTTTGTAATCTATACATAATAATTACAGTAACTATGTTCGTAATTATATCTCTTGCTTAAAATCTTTTCTGAATTTTATTATGCCCATAGAGGTACCGCTACTCCCAATTCTGAATTGTTCATAAAAAAAAAAAAAAAATTGGCTTGATTTTGTCCCTTACAAAGAATAATAAAAGATGTAATCATTTCCGTATTCCTATCAGGTATTAATATTTTTTTGTAATTGTCTTTTAAGCTTTATTTTTCAACATCTTTATTGTAGTATATTAACGATAGATTACAATCTCAAAAAGAGATTGCATGAGTATACTAAATTGATGTTTTTTCATCCCGCAACTTGCGAGTCACACATAACGACATGTCGTCAGTCTTGAAATTGAGTCGAGTCCTGTTATTTTTTGGGTAATTGACAAAAGCCACAAGCACCCCGTCATGTTTTTTTCACAATAAAGGACGTGGAATCTTTTCCTGGATTATAGGAGAGAAAAAATTTAATTGTATATAAATAGTTCGAAACCAACGATACACTTGCCTAAAAAGGCGGGAAAAAAAAAAACCCAACGAAAATACCAGATCAATATTGAGGGATAAGACTTGTTGTGGGTTTTTTTGGGGGTGGGTGGGGGTGAGAAAGAAATGGTTGAATATTGTTTATTCTTTTAGAAAATGAGAGAGACGACATCGATACTATATTAAAAGATTACAATTCCACTAGAACTACTACATACATACATACATACATACATACAACATTTTTTTTTTGAATAATATATACAACATAATTATAAGCAAAGGAATTTATAACAATAATAATATCAAAAACAAAAAAAAAAAAAAAAGAAGAAAAGAAGATTGGTGTAACAAAAAAAAAAAATTGTGCATCGAGATTTTTATTGATAGGAGTTTCATGTCGAAAATGTTGTTTTAATTACAACGAGAAACACTATTGAAAATCAGTCAGTGAACTCTTCTGTGGCCTGGTTTTAAGTCCAAATCAATGTCAGCAAAGTCATTATGCTTCAAGTCGAAGCACCACTGCATTATTCCTAGTGTCGAATGATCTAAACCCACCTCCTAGTCAACTTTGTTGATTGGCGCACAGGAGGAGGTGTCTTGGCATTTCTAGTGTGCTTTGCATCTGAGTAAGGGAGCAAACACTATATAAGAAACTATACAAGTAAAAGAGACTTACGTATGAAGACCGTCGAAACTTGCTAAGACTTACTATTTTCAGCTGTCTTCTCTCCAAGAGAAGATCTTCGGTTCCTGTCCAGCCCTGAAGTTTGAATACCGGTTAGTGATTGCCTTCTCTGAGTTTTTCCACTGGTTGTAGCTGGTGATTTCCCATCATCGATGTTGCTGTTAACTCTGGTGGTCACTTGTGCTTCCATCAGATTCTGTTGGTTCCTGCAAGTTCGAATATAAACTCATTAAAGAATGGTCTGCAATCTATTTCGGACCATATTTAACAATATTTTTCTGAAGTAAACTCAATTTCAGATGAACTTGTAATGTTTCTGAAGTAATATATAATGACAACAATGTTTAGCAAAATATAGTACATGAAATATGAGTTTCATACCTTTTCTCAGAGCCATTAATCAGCTTTCCAATTGTCGTCCTCAGGGATCTCCTTATCTGGGATCCCTTTCCATTTGTGCTACTAATCAAGCTCGGTGTCTGGTAATCTAAGGAGAAGGTAAGCTCATTTTGCATCAAATTCTGAATCTCAATTTTTGAGCGTGTCTGCGATTCAGGTGTCTTTGGTAGCTGAAGAGAAGGAATTTGTGTTGTACCATCTGTTTTCAATCTCTTCTGATAGGTAACACTAGTTGGACTCCGAGGTTCCTTTGGACGACATACTTCTACCATGGAACTTCCATTGCTGAAGTTTCCAAAAGACTTTGTTGAAGCTTCGGCATCAAGAGGTTGACCATATTTCTGCATCAACACTATCTGGGGCCTGCAAATATCATCTGGTACATTTATCTCCAGATTATCTTTCTTGAACAATCTTGGACCTTCCAAGCTCGATCTTCTTGAGCGATTTGGTAAGGATGGGGTTTTAAATCCCTTCCTGCCTTCAACGGTCATTTCTTTCTCATTCTTCGATGGAACGTAGTTCTCAATGCTCAATCTTCTAGGGCGTGGAGGAGTTCTATCCATCATTGCTCTTGGTTTCTCACATGTTTTGTTAAGCTGAATACTCTGTGCTTCCTTGTTTGCCAATGCCTTCTTAAGACTCTCAATCTGCAAGATTTTGTGAATTAACAACTATTATGGTAATTTTGATTTAAACATTAAAGACACTTATATAGTTATACCTTTTAATTTAGTAACCAGCCTATTAAGTTCTAATATATTTTGGCAATAATATTCACCCACCTATTTCAAGAAGGTAACTAACTTAGTTGGCATACTAATTTTGAACCATATGATTCCAACTGAGGATGCATAATTCTAGTTACTTGTTCGTTAGTTTTAAAGATTGCTCAGAAGGAAAACAGATATGAATATCCACTTGGGAGCGTATGAATTTAAATTTCACAAAACTGATTCTGCAAAATACTGATAAGAGTTGAATGGAGCCAGTGATGTTGAAAATAACCATATATGCTTACTCGAGCACATTTCTAAAGCTTCATATTACCCAGTGACATAGAATAAAAAGCAAATATATTTACCTGTTGTTTAAGTTGTATAAGCTCACTGCTTTCCTTGTTCGAGCGTGCAGCACCAAGTTCCACAGTAGAAGCTCTCTGAGCAAATTTCAAAGTACTAATTGTTTCGCTAAAAGAATCTTCTTCTGGACTCACATGGGCAAACATTAACGTTTTAGCATGTCCACCTGAATAAGAAAATTAGAAAAATTAAGTTATGAAAAAGTTCACCATGCAGTTCATGTTTAATAGTTCAAGACATAAGGCATTAATCATCGAGTTACAACCTAAGGAGTCTTGTAGTAGAAGGGTAAGTTTGCTGTTTCGATAAGGAATGTGAGAATTCTTCTGAGCCAAGGCCGTAATTACATCTCCCAAACAAGAAAGAGACTTGTTGATACACTGTGCCTCCTTGAGCCTGTCTCCCGTAACTTCAGATTTGTCCACTCGTTCACTTCCTGCAAGATCTACCAAATGAAGGCAACTCCGGAGATTGCTTCCAGATGTATCTTTTCCATGCACATGTACTGTGAGGACACTGCAGACACATCGAACCTTTAAATGACTTTCAAATATACTAGGAAGTCAATTACCTGATTACTCTACTTTTATTAACCTCAAATCATTTCGAATATAATAGGGTGCAACATATACAGAAATATAAGAGTAGCTGTTGCATCCTACTATAGGAGAAAGAAGTCTTACTTGAAAACAGATAGTAGGAATAAAAGTAACAAATTAACAATAATTCAATCTTGAAAAATGACCTGTGGGAACGGCTACTTCGATTGTTCATTGCAGTGGAGCTGACAAAACGATTCACCTCACCAAGCTTGATGAGATTGAGAACATCAGCAGTAGACTTCACAGAACACATTGTAGCATCTGGAAGACTCAAGCCATTGTCACTTGCACAGCAACGAATCTCTAATTTGTGCTTTGTTAAAGACAAAAGTTTACAAATGCTAAAGTAATGACAACAGTGATAAAGTCGTTATTTCTTTATACTCTTGTGAAATCTTTTATAACTAGGGAACTGTGGTGCAATGATATAGTTAGCCAATATGAAAGGATATTTAGTGGTTGATGAATCTTCTGCAAGAAGGTCTCGAACTTGCTCGTTATATATTTCAACCATTTGAACATGGATTTCATAACTTACGATGTCCTTTCTCCGGCTAGAGATCTGGAAGAGATCATTTAGAGCTAGATAATTGATCCCCATATCTTTAGTTGAGCCACATGATGGACCACTCTATCAATGAAGACAAAAATGAGATTAAAAAATCTTGCTCAGTATGTTCTTGCCTAACAAAAACCTCTCACTTACTAAATATTAATTACAATATGTCGAATAAACCCAAAGAACTAATATCTTANGTAAGCAAATATGCATACATTATAACCATCCATGACAGACCTAATTAATGGTTGGGTATCCTTAAAAATCTCATCTGCAAATTGTGGGCAATAATGAGAAAGCAGTCAGTAATGTACAAAATTTATGTAACAGCTACTTTTGGTGTAATATAATTATTACCTTGGCTAGCAGTAGGGCCAAACACCTTGTTGAAGTTAAAAACTCTTCTTCCATCTTTCTCTGATTTTGAAGGGTCTAGCAGCACTAGCGAACCATCTTCTCCAATGAAATCTATTACACTTTTCGCTTCAGCATTGAAGGGTGGCCTAATTCTGCAGTAAACTCGTATATTACCTGAATTAAATTTCAGAAAAGGTAAGATCAATGCATAAGCATAACCTGAATGCATCTAAGTTTTGTAAAATAAAATAAGATAAAAGAAATAAGGAGCATGGCAGAATGTTATGCCTTGACTTACTGACCTTTCAAATCCTGGACCATGTTGTATAAAGTTCTATTCTCTTTAACAACCCTATGATACCCAAGAGCAGCTGTAGACAGCTCCTGTACTTCAGTACCTGAGCACGAAAGAAGAAATGACGTTTTACTTTCCAGAAAATTAATACAAGGCCCTAAATGCAAGTACTCTTATTTTTTTATGGAGATATTGAATTAGAGTATAAAGAGAAGGTACGAAAGATAAGAAGAACACTGAAAACAATAAGATATAAACTACCACAAAAATTTTCAGTTCACTTGATGGTGAAATGAAAATGAGTTTCCGTAAACCATACACATTTGCTATTCATTCAGTGAAAAGACTACCCAGGTATCTTTGTAAATGGGATTGTATATCCTAGTCACATATCTTTGCTTAAGTAAATTATGAGTTCCTCTACCAACAATAGCATACCCAAGTAATTCAAATCACTTTGCAAATGGGATTGTAGCTCTTCAAACTCCTTTTTTGTTCTGGACAACAAGGCTTTCAAATCCTGGAAAAGGGAAACGGTCACCAACGTCATAAAAGAAAGGTTGCAAAAATTCACTTCTGATGTAATTTACTGCAAGTCTTATCATAATTTATTAGCGAAAAGGTATTCTGTTGTCTTTAGTTCAGAACAGAAATTTTCTTGGGCCCGTGACACTACTTATACTTTGTTTATGAAATAACTAAATACAATTGAAAGTAAACATATATCTTAGATTGTTTGATCATGTTTATCCAATAATAATAGAAAATGATGTCCAAAGAGTTATTTGTGTATGTGCTAAGAATTCATAGGAGCTCGATCGCTACATTTAACACCAGGGATTATGTATGTGTCAAACTCTGATAGATATACAGGGCAAAAGGATGAAACAGATACAAACCAGAAGCTCTCTTTCTTGCATTTGAAATAATTCCCTGTGATGACAGTTACCCTTTCTCAAACAAGCTTTGCAGCACTGCAAAAATGAACATAAGAAACACATTATAATCTTTGTTAGCAATCTCGATTGTGCGAAATGTTATACTAAGAGATCCTTTAACACCACAATGAGCTACTAATTGAAACTTGATTTTATTACAATTTTTGGACATGACTTGTTGCTAGAGGAGAAGATTATTAAACAACTAAATGTTCATATCAATCCACCATTCACACATACTAAAGATAAGGTACTATAGAATGAGGAACAGGAAGTGTTGAGTGTGCCATTATGAAGTAATAAAAAGTGCATCTTGCTCTTATGAAATGATTGAGTAACATGCATATACCTTGATATCTTTGAGTGCTGATAAATCCTCTAAAGGCTCAGATGTTGAATGGATTGGGGAGATACTCCTTTCTTTCAAAGAATCTTTTAACACTGAGTGAAACTATTTAGTATAAAAAAAGAGAAAAAACCCAGTTCAGTAGCGATAGGTGGAAACAGTTTTGAAATTCAATGACCACATTTATTGATTATAGATGAGAAACTACTTCAGGCATATTATAATAAAATGACATAATAAAATAAGCAAATTGTCTCTAGAATACAACAATTGAGCACATTTTCCTATCCAGAAATTTGATCAACAGAAAAAACCCAGCCGAGTAAAGGAAAGGAGCTCTTTTTCACCTCTTCTACTCATTATCCATGTCTAGTGCCATATTACATAATTAGGCAACCTCATAATGAAATCATTAGAGGAAAAGAGATTCTTATAAGTTCTGAATCAGACTCACCTCTGGTAACTTGTTCTGGAGCTGTTCACCCAAATAACCTGACAGGATCTTGCTAAACAGCTTGAAAGGATCCTGTAACACCAACAGAGAGGACTAAAAAGAATCAGTGAACTTCATTTCAAACATTAATCAATTTTTTCGGTATTTGTTTAGCTAACTTGGAAAGATATATTCAAAATCATCCTATTAATACCAAATCTCCATTATGGAAGGAGGCAAGAAGGTTTTCATCAATGTTTTCCTTTGTGCCAACCATAGACTCCACAAGCAGCTTGACAATTGATTCTACCATGACCTCTGCCAGAAGAGCAAGAAAAAAGATGTATTGCTATTATCAGGAAAAGAAGGAGAAGATCATCAATTACAATAGCTATTGAAGTATGCATTCCATAAACAACTAGAAGTATCGTGCTACAAAATTGATCACATTTGCTAAATTATTTATATTGTTAACTTGTAATCACAAAGCATTCAATCTTCACCTTCCAAAAGCAACCATATGATCAAAAGCTATATAATGATATAACGTCAACAAGAGTTGGACTCCAACAGAAGGGACTAATTTAACCCTATGAAAATCCAATATATAAATCAGGCCTCAAAACTTTTATCTAATACACCTTATTGCCAATCCCAACATTTTTCAAGCAAAAAAAAAAAGTAGAGATCCTTATTTGAAACACTTAGTAATCTTCAGCAGATCCAAATATCTGCTCCACATTCATCATCATCAAACAGATCTATAAGAAATTGACAATTAAAGAAGGCAGAAAGGCCACCTTCAAGTTTCTTATTGTCACCCTCGGTGGGTGGCTGTCTTTCACATGTGGCTGACATATCCAAGCGTCTGCAAGAGTCGGATGAGATTGCAGCTGAGGCTTTTGAATGCATCCTATTTGTGGAATGCATAACTTGAGGAGATTTTGCATATATATGAAATCCATTTCCGCTACTTATCTGCTTGCACTCGTGATAAGATTTAAGAGCTAAAATGCAATCAACTACTTTCGCTGCTGACCCTGCTTCGAATGTATCCTGAGAGAGAGAGAGAACAAATTAGAAACTCCAAAGACTTAAGAAAACAAACAATATTGCTTAGACTACTTACCCTTTCAAGGTCAGAAGCTTCAAAAGCAGGCAGCTTCAAGTCTTCTACAGCAACCAGGAAGTTGCGGACATTCTCAAAATACTGATAGGCAGGCAACGGCTGTGTTTCCCTGTTGAGTAATTGTAAAGTCGATTGACTCTCCACAACCTTAAAAAATTTCCAACCAATGTCGTATGAGTATTAAAAGAAATAGAATAGGGAAAGATTGTTATAAACCATAATGAATAACAAGAAAAGTTGCTCCTCGTATATAGTTCGAACGGATCATAACACCACATATGTAATTTACTTCACACATGTAACCTAAAATAGAAAGGTAATACCTTGGGCACAGCTCCAGGGTGAATTTTGTTAATGGCATTGCATAAAATGAGACCATTTCTAAGGACAGAAATGAATTCTCTCTCCGAAGGTCTGTTCAACATTCCGAGTGGACCCACCAGGCTTTCAAGCCATTGCACAGCTTGGAATCGCCTCCAAGCTGAAAATTTAGTCATTATGAATGGATTACCCACAAAAAACTTGGAAGAAAAAATTGTAACATATTTAACTTCTGACAAGATTCAGGAGAACAGAAAAAAGATGATAGATTCTTTCATTCATAACGCACCCAAGCAAGATAAATATTCATTCATCAAAAACGAAATCCAAAAACTGGTGAGAACTTACTTTTAACAGACTGACTTGTTAAATCTAGCAAATGAAATCAAACCATATAAACTGAAAATGTCTTAAACACGAACCTGATTCTTCGGCTTTTCTTGAAGCCATAGTAAAATCATGAGTCCCAGCTCTTGTAGAATCCTCCATGAAAACCCAATTCTTTCCTTCCTGCAATAAACGCAACACCATATCAGACGAACCCAACAAAACCCAGAAACCATTTCCCCGAAAAGAAGAACCCCCAACCCAAGAAAGACCCGGAATTCGATTTAGTTCTTAATAACCATAAAGAGAGAGAAAATTCAAGAAACGTACTTGATTGATGATTTTTCTATGAGAAAATTCAAGAAACGTACTTGATTGATGATTTTTCTATCTGGGTGATTCTCTAGAACCCTAATCAAGAAACCCAGAAAGAAAACGAGATGAGGGTTTTGGGGGTTCTGCTTATTTGTGGCTATTAAGACTAGAGTGGAAGAGAAAGAAGAGAGGCCTTTTCACTGAGGACTATTCTGCTCCATTTCCGGGTGATTCTTTCTTCTTTTTCCTTTTTGGGTTTTTCGGATTCGAATCTCTAATGCTTTGGCTTGCCGAATCGTAACGTTAACCAATGGGTGCGCAAATATTTGAATTCAAATTTGTAGGGCCACACGTGCCAATGGAAATAGTCAAGAAGTGATCCCTGCCGTCCATTTGTGGAGTGTGTATTCTCAGCGGACGGATGAGGTTTTTTTGGGAAAAGAAGCCGTTGAAGTTTTGGGTTGGGAAATGGGGTTTAGGATTTGGGTTATTGAGTTGAGGCCCTTGTGCTTGGGCTTTTTTGCTTGAATGGAGCGTTTTTTTTTTTTTTGAGTATTTATAAGGAAAAGTTTTTTTTTTCTTCTTTTTTCTTTTCAGATCAAGGCCGTTTTTAAAACTATTTAATAAATTACGGTTTTATAATTTTGTTTTGAAAAACGAGGAGTACATAGTAGTATTTGAAAAAGTATTTAATAATGAGGAGTACGTAGTAGTATTTGAAAAATATTTAAGAAAAACTAACCTAAAAAAAGGATTTGAAGAGAGGGGAAAAAGTATTATTTGCATTTTTAAGGATTTTTTGAGCTATAAATTTGGATAATTTGTTTTTTGTGATTGTTTATTTTTATACTTAAAATTTACAAATTTTCTTTCAAATACACTTTCAAATTCTATCACGTGTTCTTCACGTGCATTTTTCATAAAAAATTTAACAATAGATGATACTTTAGATAATATAGAGATCGAATTACCTGAAATTGAAAAATTCAATGCTAAATTGTCACAATTAGAACATTGAAATTAAAATTGCCACAAATCGGATAGTCTAGGGACCATTTGTGCCATTAATTCTTTTCTTTAACAATTTTTCTGGGGCTACTTTTTAGAATTATTTCTTTAAGACTTGTAATTGTTGAGGTAATTAAACTAAGTAGCAGTTTTAGGACAAATATATTTGATTCATAGCTGATTTTTGTAGTTTTGGAGTTTTTTTTTTTCAGAACTATTATCCGCATAATAACAACTGCTGTTGGTCAAAACATAAATTTTTAGTCCTGAAAAGGGGATTCTCAAAATGTTGTTTGGCCCCAAAATGGTCTTATTCTCGTCCATTTCAGGTTGTTTTTCGCATTATTCTTTTTTTTTTTTAAAAAAATGGAACCTAGAGGAAAACCCTTAGAATTATTCAAAAATAGAAAACTAAGTGTTCCCTTAGAAATTTATTAAATAGAAAGAAAAATGAAAGTACAAGGCACCTGAGCACCAATCATCCCCAAAAAGAGGACAAACAAAGAAATCAAATAAAAAGCCTTAAGAGGAGCCTTATAGCTTTGCCTAAACAAAACTATTGTCCTAACTTCCCAACAATGTCTCAGTAAAAAACCTTTTTGTGTAAAATCCAATGAGGAAAACCACAAAAAGGAAAAAAAGCACATTGTTTTACAAAATGGGCTGCTAACAGAAATGAAAATTACAATATCCAAGATAATCTTTTTTAATCTTCTCATCGATGAAAGACGAAGCAGAATGCCACCAAGTTAGAGCTTGAATGCTCATAGCTCTAGAAGCCAAAATATCCGCAACAGTATTTCCTTCTCGATAGATATGAGAAGCATGAAAATTCATTTGAGAGATGAGTTGAAGACACCGCATCCAAGAAGGTTTCCAATGCCAAAGGATAGACAAAGAATGAGTTTTTAAAGCCAGTTCCAGATAAGTAGAATCACTCTCCAACCAAATATTCCAGGCATAAAAAATGGCATGGACAGCCTCAGCCAATTCTGCTTCAAAGGCATATGCTTTACCTAAAGGAATTGCAAAATCACCTTTGAAGAAACCCCTTGAAGTTCGAAAAATACCACCACATCTCGCTAAACCCGGAGAACCATAAGCTGCTCCATTTGTATTAACTTTTAACCAACCTAAAGGGGAAAGCTGCCAACGAACTTCAATAATCCTAGGAGCCTTAAGAGGCTTAAGATCAACATAAAGATATTTCAAGATAGCTAGTTCCTCCATCGTATTATGCATTGTCCTCGATCCCATCAGATTAGACTCATTAACTGCATGCCAATCCCAAGCAATAGCAGAATGAATGTTAGGTTTTTCGTTGTCAAAAATGAACTTATTACGAGATCTCCAAATAACCCAAGCAGCAGAAATAATTGTAGATCTTCAGAGTTGAGAAACCTAGCTACTAAAAGTAGCTTCCAAAGCATCCAGCCAAAGATCAATAATTGAGCCATCCAGATGTATACGTCGTATGAAGACAGAAGAGACTGTACCCCAAATACTACGAGCAAAAGAGCAGGAAGTAAATAGATGGTCTGCAGTTTCCTTATGCTCGATACAAAAACGACAACAGGAGGACATTATAAAGCCTCTTCGCATGAGGTTGATCTCTATTGGAAGTTTATCTTGAATTAATCTCTAAAAAAACATAGACCGAGATGGAGGATTGAAACTAGCCCAGAACTTATCACCCCATCTTTCTTTAATGAAAGGACCAGCCAAGGACAAGTAAGCATCTGCATAAGTAATTCGACCTAAAAGGGAATGGCGTCATATAAAAGTATCCTTATCACAAAAAGCAACATTCCTATTCTCTTCAGCAAGTTGTGGAAAGTTATTTATGAAAGAGTCTGGTAAAGACCAAACCGCATTAGTAGACACATCCCCAACAACAGAATCAAAAGCAGGCTCTAGAGAAGCATCATAATCAATCATGTCAACTAAAGGAGAACGAAACCAGTTGTCCGTCCAGAAATGGACCTTAGAATTAATACTTGGTGCACATATCAACTCATCAATAACTGATTGAATAAAAGGATTTAAACTGTACAAAATAGAAGACTTCCAAAACTTTGAATAGAGAAACTAGTGGAGAAAAAATGACCACATAAAAACTTAAAGACAAAAGAATCCTTAGTTAATAAACTCCAAGAGAGTTTCTTTAAAAGTGCAGAGTTGAGAAGACGAGGATCTCGAAGACCAAGGCCGCCCTTTTTTTTTGGCTTACAACACATCCACTAGTAGACAATGACGGGTTTAGTTTCTTTGATTGAGGCAGACCACACAAATTCTTTATCGTAGAAATCAAATCTTTCAAAAGACTAATTGGCCTATGATATACCTGAAAAGAATAAGGCAGATGTCCCACAATAACTGAATTAACGAGGCTCACTTTACCTGCCATTAATAGACTCATACCTTTCCAGTACTTGAAGTTATTATATATCTTATCTAGAATTGGTTGAAAGTGAGCTCTTTTGGGGGAGCCAGCAAACAAGGAAACACCAAGATAGTTTAAAGTGGAACCATCCCTTCTCATACCAGTTTGAGAAATTAATTCAAAGACTCTAGCTAGGGAAATTGCATTGCCAAAATAGATGAAAGACTTGTTATAATTAACCTATTGTCCCGACAAATCTTCATAACATCTAAGGGCATTGAGAATAATGTTTACATTGGACCTTGAAGCTCGTGCAAATAAAAGCACATCATCTGTAAAGAGATAATGAACTAGGGCCTTATCATGTCTTATAGAAGTCATTGGGACCAGATCACCATTTTCAATCAATCATGTGAGATACCTACTCAAGAAATCTTCTGCAAGAACAAATAGAAGCGGTGATAAAGAATCACCCTGGTAAACTCCTGTAGAACAAAAAAAATACCCATGAGGGGAACCACTAATCAAAATAGAAAGGCGAGCTGAATGAAAGATCGTTTCAATCCACGCGATAAAATTGTCTCCAAAGCCGAAACATGATAAAACAGCCTTAATGAAATCCAATTGCATAGTATCAAAGACCTTCTTAATATCCAACTTCATTGCCAAATTGCCTCCATAACTATCTTTACGAAGACAGTTATAACATTCTAAGCTCCAACAATATAATCCTGAATGTTCCTACTAGGGACAAAACCAAACTAATGGGGAGAAATGATACGAGAGAAAACATGGCCCAAACGATCAGCTATGATTTTCGTAATCATCTTGTAAAGAAAATTACCCAAAACAATCATTTGGTACTGATCAATAGTAAGAGCATTATCCACTTTAGGAATTAACACCAAAAAATTAGAATTAAGACCAGGTGTTAAGTTACCATAAAAGAAGAAGTGTCGGACAGTCAAAACTACATCTAAACTCACAATATCCTAACAGTGATGGAAAAACTTACCAGAATAACCATCAGGACCTGGGGCACTAAAGGCGTCCATGTCAAAAATGGTTAGCCGAATTTCCTCTTCAGTAGGAATACAACATAGCTCCATATTATCTGAAAGTGTAACCAGATTTGGAATAATATCCTGAATGACAGAGTAATCAATAACTCTATTACAGGGTTCGGTGAACAAATCCTTGTAGAATTGCTGGATATGAGTGGAGATCAAATTTATATCATCCACAACATCATCCCCAATCTGCATATGACTCAAAACCTTTGTAGTACGTCTGTGTTTCACCATGTTATGGATAAAGGAAGAGTTTCGGTCCCCTCCTTAAGCCATTTGATTCTGCTCTGCTCACGAAGATAAATTTCTTCTTGGGACAAGAAAGTGTCCAAAGAAGAGAGAGCTTCAATTTCTTGAAAAAGAAGTGAGTCAGTAGGACCATCGGTAGCAAGCTACTCTTGAATAGATAAGACTTTGTCAGTAGCCTTAGAAATATTTGTTGGTAAATTGACCTAACACTTAGGAAAATCATGTATGCATGCAGATATGGAAAATACATGATCATATCATGAACGTAGCGGAAAAAATAGCGGATTTAGGTTTTAAAATTTTACATGAAAACAGTTTTCATAACCATATAACACACATGCATCATATACAGGATCATGTATAACATAAATCAAATCTAGATACAAAACCCTAGAGATGAGATCAGGGTTTACCTCTTGTAGTATGTTCCTCCTTGATCTCCTTATTAATAGTGATCAAACCTCCAATCCTAGATCTTCTTGTCTATGCTCTTGCTCTTGGTTGATGAAGCGAGTGGGCACCAAGTCGAAACCTTCGTTGGAGAACGATCAAGAATGCCTTATTAATCCTATGGAACACTGGGACATGAGATGGGACTGTGAGATAGTAGGAAACTTTTTCTCTCTTCTCTTTCTTAGCCTTGGCCGATTTTTCTCCCTCTCTCCCTATGTCTATGCGTGTGACTCTATTAGAGTTACTGTGTAGTATTTTCTCTCATATATCTTATATATATGAGACCCAAAACTGCTAACCCTAGTCCAATTAGGATTGGGCTTGTTCTCCAATTTGGGCTTTGGGTGTATTTTTATAAATATATCCAACTCATGAAACTTATTTATAAAAATACCAACTTCTGTGTAGAATCATTATTTTACACAGTTTCATGAAACTAATTTCACAAATACCATCAACCAATTTATGAGCTTAATTGAGCTAGACAAGGGACCTAATGGATATCTAATAATCTAAGCTCCAATAATATGATAAATACATAATAACTCTTATTATGGTATTTATATAAATATTATTAGTAGATGGGACACTCCACTAAAGGCCCAATACTGCACTCTTAGATTAAATGTCATGCCTTTTATAGAGATTTAATCAACTAACCTTGATTAATCGATCCATCTAGCATATTCTATACCATATATATAATCCCTATACAATGCCGTAGTTGGATAGGTGAAATTACCATAATACCCCTCCAACACCTATTTATCTTTAAGTTACCGTCTTTCTATCAAGGAATAATGTTGTCGATAATTTTGTTCTCAATGGCCATTTAGACAAAATTATCAACTAATTCACAAAGTACATACTAAGATCTTAGATTTAATTATTCCATGAATCTTGAAAGAACCTAAAGTGGCATTAATGTATAGTGTCCTTAACTATTTGGTGTTCCCATCAATTCATAAGCCATAACCTTCAATATACCAGAGTGCACCTCTAACTTCATAGAGGTTAGTCTTTTAACAACTCAAAACGCTATAACCCATGAAAGCAAGTCCAGTCAAATATCAAGGATTAAGATTTATATGCTAAAAGCTAGTTTGTGATAATATAAGAATTAAGTTACGACACTCCAATTCTTTATATTACTTGGTCTAGTTTAATACACATAACTTGTTTATGTTGTAGTGTTTCTATCAGAAGTCAGATACTTCAATGATTTGAGACACATCATTCCCGTTGAGATAGACAAACACTACAACCTATAGTAAATAAAGTATTCCATCTTTATTTACAAATTGTAAACTACTTCATTTAGACTTAGATAAAGAAACAAGTCTCCCCATTATGAATACTTAATAATGTTTGTTTCTTTATACACATATAAAGTCATGGAATCTTTTTCAGATGAATAAATTATTCAAGTAAGATAGTTTAATCTAGCAAATATCATAATTTCATATAAGAGAAAGTTGTTTATACTCAAAAGGGTAAAATTGGAAATATGCTCTTAAGGGCAAAAATCCCAACAATATTAAGTTTAAGGTCACCGAAAACTTGGCAATTCCATACTTTTAATTCACATTTTAGGTCGTTGAGTTTCTTAACCAAAATAGAGATTGGAGAACCAAAATATGGATGAGACCAAATCGAAGTAACTAGGTCTTTAAAAGAAATGAGAAAGCCACATTCCCTGAAAGCGAAAAGGTCTTAGACCTGATGCAATATTTGTTGAAGAAGATAATAACGAAGGATGATAGTCAGAATGCAAACGAGGCAAACAAATACTTGAGACCTGATTCCACTGATCCATAAAGTTTTGGCTACAAAATGCTCTGTCCAACCTAGACATAATGATCCTACCATTCCGATTACCCCTCCAAGTGTAAAAAGGATCCTGAGAGTCAATATCTAATAAACTACAAAGAGTAACACTAGCTCAGAAATCCTCACAAGATCTTGTCTTAAGAATGCCCGTAGTCTCATGAGCACCCATGACTGCATTGAAATCACCAACAACCAACCATGAATTAACAATATGCAAAAAAAGACAAAGAATCCCATAAGTCTCTTCAAACAAAATAGTCCCAACTAGCATAGACAAAACCAACAGAAAAAAATGTACCAGTGAGTAGAAAAGAAATATAAACATCTTGAGAATGGGAGGCAATAACCTTATAGTTGGATATGTTGAAGTGGCAAAAACCTATAAAGAGGGAATGGGCTTATTATTATGCACAACTAGATGAAATCTAATGAATGCCAGAAATGAGCAGAGATAGAATTAAAAGGATATAATAGTTTAGCTAAACAAAGTAAATCAGGTTTGTGACAGAGACATAAGTCTTTTAACGACCGCTAAGTTCCAGGTTTGGAAATACCACTATAATTCCAGTAAAGTACCTTTATTGAGAAATTATTTTGGAGGCCCGTGTAACAGGCTTACTATACTGAGAGTGAGCCACTTTTTTCTTTTTCTTTGACTGGACTTCTTACCAACCCTCGTCTCTTGAAGAGAAAACCTTGGTTGGAGAAAGATCACTTGTATCAATACTATCACTCCTTGAATTATCCGGCAAAGAGGATTCTTTAGTTGCTTACCTTAAAGTAGGACCTTTATCAACTTCTATATTATCTTGATCACCTAATTGATCTGTTGAAGAAATGGGCTGCTGATTAACTATCAGCTTGTCAATTGGATTAACAACTGGTATTTTCAAATGCTCCAAATGAGGCTAATCATCCTCAAGAGTCTCTATATCATCTCCCCAGAATTTAGAGTCTCTTACATTTATGCCTATTCCTTTCTGGTCCAGATTACTTTTGAAAGCTAAAATAACATTAGAAACTGGAACTTCAGCAGCTTTTGGTTGTGACTTTGTAATAGGGCGATAAATTTTCTTTCGAGACCTAGAGCGACCCCTTTCAGCTTTAGCATCTCCATCCTTAATTGTTGCTGTAACTTGTCTACACCTACAAATGACTACATCATGGCCAATTGCTTTACAAGAAGTACAAAAATCTGGAAGATGCTCATACTCCAAGGTTACGAAAAAGTAATCAGCCCCAACCTCAACCATTAAAGAATCAGAAATTGGCTGCGAGAGATCAATATCAATAAGTATACAAGCAAAGTATCTAAATTCCCCTTTGAGCGTCATTTCATCAAATCTAATTGGGACACCAACTCTTCGAGCCAAATCAGAAAGAATTTGGCGATCCCAATAGACCCAAGATAGCTCGTGAAACCTAACCCAAATTTGAGTGTTGGTTAATCATTAGTTATTTGGGTTGAAGTTTGGATGCCATCATTACAAATGAAGAAGAACAGGTTTGAGATTCATTGATCCCATAGACCAAACATGAGCCTTCTCCTCCGAAGAAGTGAGTGGAATATGGAAGAAACCATGCCCAAGAGAAATCAGCCGCCAATCGAAAGAGA
This sequence comes from Parasponia andersonii, assembly GCA_002914805.1. Lineage (NCBI taxonomy): Eukaryota > Viridiplantae > Streptophyta > Magnoliopsida > Rosales > Cannabaceae > Trema > Trema andersonii. The sequence goes on along the minus strand of JXTB01000201.1, from coordinate 302,106 downwards.
GTTGCCAGATTGATTATAGCTTGAACTTAAGGTCAGTAAGTTTCCATGGTGAATCTCCTTTAGAAAGAAAAATAGACCAATAAAAGAATATTGGCATAGCTCCAACCGATTCTTCAAGGCTTGTTCATTCACTTTCACACAAACATATTTCCCTTTCAATGTTGGCTTTGAAGATTCTAGAGCTATATTTGAAATTTGAGGGTCTGGCATTAAGGGAACTTTATCTCGAGCAA
>JXTB01000201.1:260174-284080 GCA_002914805.1 Parasponia andersonii | reverse complement strand
TTTTTGTTTGAGTATTAGATTACGGTCAAACCTATTCGATTGAGGTGGGTTAATGATATTAATAGTCTTTGAATTATATCATTAATGTGAGTTAATGATATTAATAACTCTTGAATTATATATGTTGTACTAGTTTACCATATGAGTTTCCAACTTACATAGTACTAGTCTATAAATTATGTTATGATTGTAATAATGATTCTTTTATAACAAACTGTTAAATATTTAATAGAAATAAGTCGTTATTATTAGGATTTATGTCCTAAAAGCATGTATATTTTGAATATTTGCTGAATTAATAAAATAACATTTTTCTATTTGAATTTGTGCATAATTTATATATCTTTAAATATCAGAAAATCCATAGTTTATTTATGTGACAATAAATTTAGTATATAAGTGTTATATACATCAGGATTAAATGTATGGATAATAAACTATACGTAGTCCGTAATAATTAAAGAAAATATGAGATCTTTAATTAAATATTATTAGTATGATCTATTAACATTGAAAATATAATAGTCTTATCTGGCCTATTGATGTTGACATCATAATAGAAGTACTTTATATAATTTGATTATATAGGACTGGACCAGACATGATTTGAATTTCACATAAATTCCGTTAACTGATGAGAGTTCAAATAATGTCATTAGATGATCATATGTAGATCAATTTTAATTCTGAATAGTTATAGACTTTTATTTATAATATTATGTTTTTTGACATACTTGTTAAAGGTTTATTTTTTAAACAGATCGAAATACTTGCATCTTAGGAACATGATGAGATGAGTAATTGGGAATTTAGCTTACAGATATGGAATCCATTCCTTCTATTAAGAACCTAGAAAGATGATTCCCTTATGTATTGATTTAGGATTTGAAAAGTTTGAGTACTCAATTTATAATAGATTTATAAATTAATTGTTCATTATGAATTGTAAACAAGGATAAAGATGTAATTAAAGAAGTAAACAGAACATGACTTAACTCCAATTATGAATTGTCTATAGAGGATTGAACTACATGTAATGATTAAATCGATGGACTACTAGCTGTTTTCTGAGTAAATTAATTTTGTAATTTCAATAGTGTAATTCCGGATTTTTAGTGCAGTAATACTGGAATTAATAAATTAGAAAAATTAATTAAAGAGTTTAATTAATTGTCATTATTTATTGGAGCTTGAATTACAAGTCCTTAGGTCCCTAATTCCACCTCTTACAAACACTGTACTGAATATAATATTATTTTTGTTATTGCACACTTTGTCTAAATAAATTGTTTGTCCACAATAATTAATAATTGTAATTAATAAATTAATAAATTAATTTTGAATTAATTAATTTAAATTTATGGAGGGATAAGTTTCCTAATTTTTTTAAATTTTGAATTTAAAAATATCTAATTATCAAATAATTAGATAAATAGAAAATGAGAAGTTGACTAAAGTTTTTGAGATATATATATTAATTAATTAAACTAATTAATTTATATATAAATATAAACTTTATGTTTTTCTTTTAAAAAAAGGAAAGGGAAGAAAATGCACGTTTCCTATTGAAACAAAAGGTTACAGTTTTGTTTTTGTTTTTCGTAAATATATATATATTAATTAATTTATTAAATAGTTTAATAAATAGATATATATATATATATATGGTGAAATCTTAGCAGAATATACGATGCATTATTTTTTCTATAGAGCCTCCATAAATTAGAGAAAAAAAGAAGAGAGTTGTTCTATTATCTATAAAACATACTCTTATAATCTCATGTATTGAGAATATTACAAGGCCTAAAGTGTGAGTTTTAAGAAATTGTATGCAATGCCCACACGTTCATCTAGTTGTGGTTGAGATTTGGATTAGAAGATCATAGTTTAGAAAACAGAAAAACTAAGATCCGCTGATAGGTAACAAGAGGTATTAGATCTATTCTCTTTGTATGTTCCTATTTGCTATGAATTAATACTATGCATACATGCAGTCAATTGTTTTGAGAAATTTTTTGAATATTTCTGGGCCAATCTTCTGCTGCAAAATCATTTTAAAACCAACAGTTATAGAATACATAGTTTAAAAACTATAGTTAAAAAATAAGATTCTGAATTTTTAACTTACATAATATATTACCAAAACTTATGCAATTATTGCAGTAATGATTATTTTTTTTCACAAGTTTTTAAGTTTTTAACATAAATGAGTCTTATACACAGTTTAGTAATTATGGTTGAAAAACTAGATTTTAACTCATAAAAGCAAATAATATACAATTATATATTCTATGACTATTTTCTATTAAAAAACTAACAGTTTGTGATAAATGAGTTATTGTTGTAATAATTGCAAAATTCAGGAACTGGTACTATCTGAGTTAAAAATTTGGGTACAAATTGATACAATAAGTATAATTCATAGAGTCAAATAATGTCTTTTATTTTTTTTTTTGTCAACATATAGGAACTGATCAAAATTAAGAACAACTTCAAGAAGACAAAAGATAATACTCGAGAACTACTTTGTCAATAATGTGAAATTGAAATAAGTGAAATGTAGAATATAGTTTACCTATAATATTCTCAAAACTTATAGTGATTAAATCTACAACTGACAAAATTAAATACAATTTTGTAATTAAATAATACAAAAAGAAAGAGATGAAGGGAAAAAAATACCTGATTTATTGAAGATGGACTGGAGCCCAATGCAATGGTTTCCTTCTAGGAACTACGCAATAAATTGGACTTTTTTTTTTGATAAAATAATAAACTGGACTTTAATTCACAATTGATGTTTCAATTTGTCCATAATGGCCGCGTGAAAGTGCTCAGTGAATTTTGCTAGAAACTTCATAGTGACTTCTTGGAATTCTTTGTACTTAGCAAGACTAGGAGTGAATTTCATGATTAAGGGAGGAAAGGAGACGAGAGGAGTGGGAGAAGGCAATATTAAGAAGGGCTAAAATCAATAAGGGTATTTTTGGGTTTCAATCATTCATGACAAAAAACAAATATGGCTTTTTTGTAAGTAGAATTTAAGTAAGTTGGCACTTTTTTTTTTATTGCATTTTTACTGTTTAATTGAGAACAAAATATAGAATTGTACATCATTTAACTATACTTATGAAAATGATTTACTTTTCAATAATCTGCAATTTCCAATTTAGAAAATCGAACAAGAAGATCTAACTACATTTTTTATAACTAACTTGCATAAAAGGAGTATGTTGACCATTTTTCTTAATGATTTGGTCATAAATGCCACGAATGCAACATGAATAATTTGATGAGATTTGCTTTATTATGATAACAAAGGTATGCAGAAACCAAGAAAATATAAAATCCAAAAAGTAATTGATTTGAATGCAAGCCAAGATTGATTTTTCCTTCCTGCTTAAAAAAAATCAAACATGATGATGGCAGAATTACAACGCCGTGAACGTCCATAATAGAAAATAATAGAAGAAATCCTAAAAGCAAAGTCAATTTACTGTAGTATGATAAACAAAAAATCCAAGAAAAAAAAACTGAATTAATAAATAGCTTGAAAGCAAGACATACCATAAAGCAAAATGAATAATTCAAAACTGAGTTCTCGAGCCGTTATAAAAATTGAAACATAGGTACAATGTCCGTTTTTACGCTTGATCTTATTTTTTTTAATTCTTTAATAAGTATTTGATTGTATCACTTTATATGTCAAGTATATATATGGATGTATCTAAAAATTTATTAAAATCGGAAAGAAAATATATTTATATTTTTTTATGACTTTAAAAAAGTGATCGTTCTTTTAAGGAGCCAAAAGTAAAAGAGAGGAAACTAAGAGGGTTGCAGACTATTCGAAGATGGTAATTAACTGTGAGTAAAATTGATGGGGTCTGTACTTAAAGAAAAATAAAATATTGATGGGGTATAAGGCGACAGAATTATTTGAGGAATTATGTGACGTGTCAATACTAGTAAATAATTTTTTAGAATTTTTAAATTGGGTTAATTTAGGCCATGCCAATTATACAAACACTTTTTATTTAAAAAATGGTAAAAGGTAATAATAATATGAGTTGCCTAAAACAACATGGATGTAACAACAAAGTTAGGAAATATTTAATCATCTTAGCATTTATATATATACATATAAAACGTACATATAATAACACATATAGGATAATAACACATATAGGGAGGCATCATTTTATAAATTAGTGCCCATTATTAGTTAATAGGTTCTTAAACTATTTTTTAACATTTATAAGTTCATATAAGCCAACTTTACAACTATTAACTAGAAATCAGTTCTAAGTAGTACATTTTTTCCCCTCTTGTTATATTCATGTGTGTACTCGATTTATTCATATATACTACTTGTCATGTTATTAATTATTACCTTCGTCAAAACTCCAAATTTTCTAGAAATTAATGTATATTTCTTATTTAAGAGATTTTTATACTTTTTTTTTAAAATTTATGAGTTTATAAAATTGCTAAAACTGAACTTTATCACCATTAACAAGAAGTCGTCATTGAATATTACATCTTCTTTCCCCTCTCAATCCTCTTGGTATATTCATGCATGTATTTAGTGTCACGATCAAAAATCTAAGACCATGAATTTTAAGCAATTTTGAAAGTGAATATAAATAAACATGAATTTTACAAGCTTCGTAGGAAAATTAATACTTGAGTTTTTTCATTTTAACACTCAAGACGTTATTATCTTCGTGTCAAGAACTCTCTTGCCTACCCAAAAAATTACTTTAGTGACAATAAGTTGAGTTGATAAAACTTTTATTCTTATGAATATAAAGTCCACAAATTAATTTCACTCATTTGTTTAAAACTAGTCTTTAAAAGAATCTCAAGTATTGATAATTTTGAAAATGCGCTCCTCAGAAATCATAATATCTCCTTTTAAAAGTCAAAGTTCTCAAATAGTAGTAAAAAGACTCTCGTACACTCATTGGACATAATTCATGGAATCTGGATAACAATTTACTTAAGAACAAAAAGAGTAAGGTCTGAATACTAACTAGGACTCAAAGAGGGCCACATTTATGAATTAATAACTTGTTTATCTAATAGAAATCTTTTCCTGAATAAATAATACCTGAAAAGGAAGGAAATAGAGGGGGTGAGCTTACAAGCCCAGAATGAAACTCAAATCACTATTTTCGAAAACTATTTTCCTTATTAAGTCTCTACATGGTTAGCTATGCTTAAAAGCGGTCATGAAACTATGATAGTAAATCAAATCTAGAAAGTTCAAAAGTAGAATAATGTAAATAAAATATAAAAGAATACCTGTAAGCAGCCCCAACCAGTTCAATATCCACGAGTTTACATAATCTTATCACAGACTTAGAATGACTCTCTTCTTTATTACTGATCCCAGAATACTCGAGGAATACTCTAAGGTCTCGCTTGCTAAACTAGAGGGGTACCATATACCTAGACCTAACAGATGGGGGAGGTAATATCCTCTACCTGATTTCCAAACCTGAATTACTAGAAGAACACCCATATGTCTCGCGTGCTAGACTGGAGGGGCACCAAATATCTATACCTAATGGGTGGGAGCAACTAGAAAAGAAACATGTTCATAATATGGACCAACTCAAATATCTTGAGCTTACATTACCTTGTCTCATCCCATAACGATATGCACTATATAAATCGACACCCTGAGTTCAAACCCCAAACTCAAATCCTGAACTCAAATCCCAAGCTCAAATGTACATATAGCCATATATCCTGGACCTCTACGTGGATCTATGGTTTTAACATTGATGGTCAAGATTGTGTACTCTATCAACTAGAAAGTCTCATGTAGATTTATGAACTCTATACCAACAGTGGGGTCTAATCACCAACTACATGTCTTGTGACACCTAAACACCCTTAGTGTGGTTTTAAAGTATACACAACAACTACGATACTTGAATTACCATACTATACTTACAATTTTTGCTCTCAGAAAACTGGCAGCATAACTACTATATTTTGGAAAAATCCCAAAATTTAAACCTACATAAAAAGTACTTACAAACCACACAACATATTCCCTAATCATCTCAATTTTATTAGGCAGTTTATATATTCACCAAATATCTATAATAAACATATTATTCAGAATATGTCACAGTCATAATCCTAACATTTAGAGTTACATAAAAACCATCTACCAGCATACCACAATAATTTACACTAAATTCATATTGATCAGATAGTTCGTGTAATCAGTCGAAACTATAAAATCTACATTTTTCATAATATATCACATATCAAGTCTTTATGCAAAAGGTATAGAAATAAGATAATTGAATCTCATACCTTGACAAAGTAGCGATACAACTTCAAGGAACGTGTTCGGTGTCTTTCAGTAGTCCTTCAAAGGGTAGTGGGTCATTTTCAGACCTTTGACTATAGTTTTGAAACGTCATTTTTCTAATAGAGCATCAAATCAAAGAGCGGACCTTATCACTAAACTCCTACCATCCAAATTAGCTAATTTAAACATATAATTTATCCAATTGGAGGTCAACTAAAATCAGACCTGTGGCATACAAAAGATATGAAATCAGAGTCGTTCAATTTCATCTTTCGTGCCTCTCACTAAATATAGTCAATATATATACATCACCGTCTCACGAGTAGATCACAAATATGATAATAATTTCATGATCCAAAGGCCACATCAAAAGTCAATGTTTAAAAACTAAAACCTCTAAACGACCTTTAATGGTGGAATTCAAACTGGAGGTTTTTTAGATCATGAAACACATATTGTGTTAATGCTCATGACGATGAATGTGTAGAGACTAAGGACTTGATCGGAGGTGGCCGGAATCAACATCGGGCGTCGATTCTTCTCACTGCCAAAATGGCTGCCTGCCAGCGACAGAGACGTCTGATGGCCTTGCACATCCGGCTAGTGGTCCCTAGCAAGGCAGCGACTGGTTTTGGGTAGGTCCTAGTTGACGATGATGGTCGAAGGTGGGCATGGCAGTGGCTACATCATTCGGCTGAGAGAGAAGGAGAGAGACACAGGGGAGAAGAGAGAGAAAAAGAGGAAGAAAGAAGGGAATGACATATGTCACCCTATATATGGGCTAGTTTCTTTCCCTTTAAGCCCTTGACTTAAGTCTTGCCTCAAATAAGTCCTCCGAAATTACAAAATAGTCCCTAGATTCAAAATTTTCTTCAGTCAAATCCAAATTTAAATTCAGTCAAACACACCAATATTTAATTCGATAATATAGTAATATTATCAATTCACCCTTAAAATTTTTGGGATTTTACACTTGGTATATTTTCATATATATCAATTCTACTATTGTCATGCATCATTTCATAAAGACTCAATTTAAAAAGTATTTCAATTGTGCTTTGGGTCTTATTATTTTCTAAGCCCTCCATTCTCTCTCTCCCCTCAAAACTCCATCTTTTTCTCAACAACCTTTCTACCATTATCTCATCTCACTATTTTGATCTCTTTCTCCAGTTGGTTTTCTCTACTTTATTACTTTATTTTAATAGTTCTTCTATCTATGTGAAAGTTTTGTTCTCATAGATTTATTCCTATAGGGATTTATCCTATTAAATTCTAAATCTATGTAGGTTTTGTTTATTTTGTGTATTTTCTTACCAGATTCTAATTATATTGCTCATAGGTTTTCTAAATCTTCTACAAATTTAAATGTTATTCGATTATCTTCAAGTATTTCGACACCGTTCAATGAGTTTTGATACTATTCGAACAATTTTGATAAACATGAGAACTTTTTACAAATTCATTTCTTAAAGTGTTTTTCACTACCATAGATCCGAGAGCTGCCACTGCAAAACCTTGACGAGCCAGTTTGAAATGAACTCAACATAGAAATCTGAGTTTGCCAACATGAAGGTCATCGTTTTGCACTTTAGAGAGAAACTTATCCCTCGTCCAGATGTTGTTAGACAAACACAGATGAATTAGTAGTTAGAGTGGTATAGAGAGAGAGCATATCACAAAGATGAAAGAACATAGTTTTTTAAGGGTATTTTTGTCTATAAATATCCCAATGCATAGATTCTTTGAGTTTTATCAAGTTCACCATATATATTAAATTAGGAGGTCTTTGAGCATATTTAATAACGTTTCTCATAAATTCTCTTTTTATTTTTATATTATGTTTTGGGTCCATGTTACACAATTTCAATATAGAAACTCCATGAAATATGCTTAATTTTTAAACCAAATTTGGAAAATATGCACCTCTTAATATTTCTCTCAAAAATATGTTTTTTTTTTAACCAAGAAACTCGCAATATGTCAAAGAAATAACTTAAAATCATTGAAATTATTGGGGGTATTTTGGTCTTTCTACTCCATATATATATAGTAGAGTTTTATTCGATAATATTATGTGTACCAAAATTTTTAATACCAACACATATAGTATGTGAATCGACAATATTCAATTGATGAATATAATTATCTTATTTATAGTAAATTTTAATACACCAATTAAATAATATCAGCTTAAATACCACATGTGTTATATTAAAATTTTAGTAGATATTTTAGTATACCTATCATTATCCGAGTTTTGTTAGGAGATTAGGAGTAACATGTTTCTCAAATTTGAAGTTTCATATTTAATAGAACTTCTCTTTCAATAATTGCTATGCCAATTATATTCGAACTCCTTTCTAGAAATATATGGGCCGGATTCCGCATTGAGACATAAGCATTGCTACTGGGTAAGAATCCGACTGGAATCCTGTGGCCTAATTTAGAAAAATAAACAAAAAAAAAGAGAGAAAAATATCATAGCGAAAAAGTCATACCTCTAATAAGTGTCCTACTTTGGAAACCTTCCTTCGAAAGACATTCCAAAAGTATCAAAAAGATCCTTTTCCAAAAAATAAAAAAAAGTAACAACAATCAAAATTAACCTGCCCCACTTAATTAGCAAGGTGAAAAAAATACATTTAAAAAAGGGAAAATCAGATAAGATTTGGCAATGCCGTTTTTGGATGTATCCCACATAAATAGTATTCCGTCTGTCACCTTTTCATATAGTATCCTAATTTTGGTCGTACCTTCCCTTTTTAGACCCACTAGAATCCTAATCGCTTTAAGTAACATAGTTATAAATAGCATTACACACAATTTTATTCTTTAAAAAAATAGCATAGTTATAAATAGGGTCTTGTATCTCCTGGCCTCTCACCAACTCTACTTTTTTTTTTCTTTCGTTTTTGCTGTCTCTCTCACTGTTTGGAGATCAAGAAAATACAAAAGAAAAACTCAAAAAAGAAAAAAAAAGATGGGTAGAGGGAAAATTGAGATCAGGAAGATAGAAAATTTGAATAGTAGGCAAGTCACCTTCTGCAAGCGACGTAATGGGCTTTTCAAAAAAGCCCAAGAGCTTTCTGTTCTTTGTGATGCCGAGGTTGGAGTTATTATTTTCTCTAGTACCGGAAGGCTTTATGATTTTTCAAGCACAAGGTACTTTTTGTTACTTGGTTTTATTTTTTGTGTTCTTAATTTTCGTGGCAGTTTTTCATTTTGTTGGTTGTTTTCAGATTCGATTCCGTTTTTTTTTTCGGAATTATATGTGTGTTTTTAAGACGTGAATGTGGCAAGTATACTAATAAGAATTTAAATGAAGATTAAGTGACTGTTTTGACTCCTTTTTATGACTTTTAATCAGTCATCTGGGGAATTATTTTAGCCGAACTCTTGAAACTGGAATAGGGTTTTTTTTTCCCCAAAAAATAAGGGAAAAATCTTCCAGGTTGATAAGTGAGTGAGTGGCCAAAAGAAATTGGAAATAGTTAATAAAAGTAGAAATTTGGTTTTTCTCTTTTGCTTATTTTTTTTTTTTAAATTTGGGAAAGAAAAGCTGAAAAAGGTGATGTAGAATTATGGGAAACTCTTAATTGATAAGGCGAGTTGTTTTTTTGAGGAAAAACTTAAAAAATCTTTATTGAAGGGAAAGAAACTTATTTTCATTAAAATTTTGAATTTTTTTTCAAATGGTTGAATTTGGTGCACTTTTTTAGGGAATGCCAGTACTGACTTAACCAATGAGAATCACGAATTGATTTTTTGAATTTTTTTCTAGTCTCTGCATTTGTATTTGGACACTTGAGACTTATGATTCATGATAGTGGGCTGGGCTTCATTCGGTCTCTGAGTGGCAAGATGGAATAGGCCCATGATAACTTAGTCATGGATGAAGTAATTATGTGTAAAAAATAAATGAATAAACAAAATGACATGGACGATTGTTTTATTTTATTTTTTTTCAAAGGAAAATTGATTGATTATTTAATTTATTTCTGTTATTGATGAAACTGCAGATAAGTCATAAGCTGCGTTACTAATTTGTAAAATTATTTTGGGATAATGAATTAATATTGTTTTTAATTGTTGTCTCTTAATATATCATGAAGAATGGATGACATTCTTTCGAGGTACAATAGGGGCCCGGGATGTTTGAGCAATAATCTAGAGCCTTCTCCTGATTTGGATGCAACTAATTCAGAGGTATACATATATGTTATCAGATTCTTATATTTTTAGTAATTGATTGTCATGTACTTAGATTGAACTTGTTATAATGTGCCAAATAGACTAATTTTTCAAGTGTTACTTGATATCTTTTTACACACCAATATTTTGTTCTCAAACTTTCTACTTGTAGAAATCCCCGCCGGAGCATGATGAAAAAGATGTTATGGATGAAACCCAAATGCTACGATTGACATGCATGTAAGTATTCAGTTTTGAACTTTTTGTGTCACATGAATATTATTAACATCTAATAACTAACTGACCAAATAGATTTGATTTTCCTTGTGTGCCTTTGATAATAGTGCGTCATTGTAACTCTTATCACCATTTTGGTTCAACTTTAAAATTGTTTACGTGTCAAAGTATTCCTTATGGGTGAATAAAACTCACAAAATAGTCACCGACCCAATTGAACCACTTGAACCCCAAAATGACATGTTAACAGTCAATTTAGCAAGTCTTTAATTCTTGATATTTCATTCCAAATCTAACCAAACTTGAATCCAACTTGCCACACTTACCTTACTTGATAACCTGACTGAAAGCTTATCAGTCTTATTTATTTGCTCTTTATTACTATTTTAAAAAAATGCTTTTCCTGGTGCCAAACTCGAACTTGATCCTGAAACTGATAATGCTTAGGTAAGTCCTCGGTTTTTCACTCTCTCTAACCCGAAAAATGAAAACCTGAACGATGTTCTTCCCTAGATATACATGATTCAGAAAAATATTAAGTAAATGTATGTCGTTTCTCTTTTTTGTTTTCCCAAGGGAATATTAGTTGTTTTTCCTTATATTATTACTCTCTTTTTACTATCTTATGCTTATTATACATGCAGGCGGATGATGGGTAAGGAGTTGGATGGATTGAGCTTCAAGGACCTGCAACACATGGAAGACAAATTGACTGAAGGGTTATTGTCAATCAAGGACAAGAAGGTGCTTCATTTATACTACTTTTATTATGAAAATTTCAGTCTAACCATGTGAATTATAACTTTTTTATTACTTAGTTTTAATTGGCCTTGGTTTTATCTTTTATATATTTTTATGAATCATATATTTTAATTAACCTGAAAATTGTGGCAGGAGCAATTACTTTTGGAGCAGGTTAAGAAGTCCACCTTACGGGTAAATAACTTGGAAAACTTTTCATCAATTTGATTCTTGTTCTTTATTTGTTGTTTTATCATTTTATGCAGATTTTTATTTAAGTTGCATAATATTGTTCATTGCTTATTTTTACTGTACTGCTTATAAAATTTGACACTTAACAGATTGTGTTCTGATAATAATATCTTCTCAGGAGCAAAAGGCCATGATGGAGAACGAGAATCTGCGCAAAGAGGTACAACTTAATTAACTAGTTCTATATAGTTTAGCAAACATGGGAAAAGAATAATTGCTACACAACATTCTAACTTGTTCTTATCATTGTTTTTCTTCTTATATTAATTAATTTACTTGTTTTATTGATAATTATATTCAGATCGAGGAAGTCAGGCGAAACTATATCACACCTATCCTTAGTTCTCATCCTTTGGAGAGGAGAGTCACCACTAAAAGCACTAAAGCTAATACTGATCAACCCAATAGCGTATCAGAGGAAAGTGAGCATTCAGATGCTTCTTTGCAGTTGAGGTATGCAAACATTTCTTATATATTGGTTTATTATAATGACTTTGTTATAGCAAACTTAATTCTCACTTCATTATGAAAATTCATAGGGAGAATTAAAGTAGCATAACAACATTCTTAATTAATTTTAGTGGTAACTAATAATGAATCTTCTTATCTGCCTTTGAGGCTTTCATGCCGCTTTAACCTTTTATTGTTAATGGTTATGCAGTCTCGATTAACCCGAAGATTATTAGTAAATTAATGACTGTTTAAATATTTTACCAATTTAATTTTGCTCATATGCTTAATTTTCTTAATCAGGTTGTCATCATGTTTCGGTCCAAAGAGGAAAGCGGCCAGGATTGAGTCCGCTTCTTATGATTCAGCTAGTCAAGTGGCCTCAGAGTGATTGAAATTGCTAGTTGATTAGTATTGTCATGCAGTTAGATTAATTCAGTTGTTTCTTAGTCGTAAGATTTTGGTAACTTCATTTGAGTAGATGGAGATATGTTGCTGAATCCCATGTATCTTATGGTACTAAGACTTCACACATTGTATATGATCATCTTTTGTTTTTTGTTTTTTTTTTTTTCTTTTCCAATATTACTTATGAAGATTCAAAATACAAATATCAATAACGAAATTCAAAAAAGGACAATAACGCCTATCTAATATTATTCAAGCGAAAAAAACACAAAATATATAATAACGATTATACGCACAAGAAAGGACAATTGTTGAAACTTTATTAGCTAATCTTAATTACCTTACAAATATGCCTCTTTTAGTTTCCAATTTTAGTCACTTTAATATTGTAGTACGTCAGAGTTCAAATCATGCACTCTCATTTGAGTTCTCGAGATCTGTTGTCCTATTCTGGTACTTCAGTTATTCTGATACTTCAGTTAAACATGACGCTGATAAAATAATATATAATTTAGTTAAATTCATTTTAGAATTAGATAATGAGCTAATTTAGTTAGAAGAATTTCCGCATCTAATAGAAATCAATTATTATAAAGGATATGAACTTTCTTTTATAATTCATTATCAAAATAATAATAATAATAATAATAAATAAACTATCTGAATTTTTGAAGTGATCACAAACAAACTAACAATCCTAATGCAACTAGGAAGCTTAGTTATAATGCCAAATCTGATTGACAAAGATAAGAATTTATAGCTACAATTATCTAATATCTTGTAATGATCTGGTATATAATATATCTCTATATCTATCGTAGTATATTGTATCGCGAATATTATAAAAAAGATTCTGAAAATATTATATAATTTAAATTTTAAAGTTTAGTATTTATAAAATAATATTTTGAGATTAAGGTTTTGCAAAAATTGACATCATACACTAACTTTTGACAAGTTTTAGTAACAAAAAGATAATAATATCATTCATTAAAATTAAATTAATTTTTATTATTATCCTTAATTTTGATGATATTATTATCCTTTTATTGTTAATATTATTCAAAAAACCAACCCAGATATTAATTTTCAAAAATACTTAATCTTAATATATTATTTTACAAGTTCAAAACGGTGGATGGAGCCACAACAAGCTCAAGTGGGATATTGCCCCCTTTATTTTTTAAAAATTATATTTTCCTCTTAATTTTATCTAAAAATTTCACTTTAATCCTTTATTTTCCCCCTGAATTTTTATAAATGTAGTTTTTGTCCTCCTTTTTATCAAAAAAATTCAATACTGGTTCTAATATGTCCCATTGAATTTTTTAAAATTTCTGAACTTTATTTATATAATTTTAAAATACTAAATTTTACCCATACTTTGAATAATTTTTCTTTGACCTCACTTTAAATATCTTTTTTAATTTTATATTAGTCTATATTAATTATTATGTTTCAAAATTAGATAAAAAAAATTTAGAGTATGCCCACTAAAAAAATTTTTTGGCTTCAAGGTAGAACACTCAAAATCAAAGGTCTTTGTTTTTATTTTGTTTTGTTTTTTTTCCTCTTTTTTTCCTCCAGTTCACCTGTATATCTGCATTAAATAATGAAAATTACTCCCTATGATCTAGGCGATCATTACCATTGGTGTGAAAGGTTTTCAAGTCATTCGGCCGATATATAGTAACTTACTCCCTATGACCTGGTCAGTATAATAACTTCTTCATTCACTGCATGTGGGAACTCATAATGGCTTATCTTGGTGGCTGATTACAAAGACTTGGATATAATCACTTTCTTTTTAACAGTCCACGAGTCAATTTTTTTATTTTTTTTTTATTTTGAAATGGAGTCACTTATTTACACGAAGAAAATTCTTTTTGCTTTTTTAGATATAGCAGAAGAAGAGAAGTAAAACCAAGACCAAGAACTAAAAGCCCTAATCAAGCAAATAAACCAAAAGCCATAATTCTAAGCTATGTTGTTTGGATAACTTATTCAAAGTGGTTTCTAACATATATATATATACACATTATTTTAAAGTTTTTTTTAATACAAAAACCCCGTGAACACAGAATAATTTAGTAAAATTAATCTGAATTTAATTTTTTAAGGCAAAAACTCCTCAAGTGCCATAATATTAGTTTTGTTAGAAAAAAGTATTTCTGTCAGGTTTTTTTTTTTATAATTAAGTCCTTATTATTTTATTTGTGGCTTTTAAGCCCTTATTTTTGGATTTGTATTTCACATTAATATTTTTTAATTTTTTCTATTAAATATTACTCTTAATTAGTATTTGCTAAAAACATACTCATCTCAGCAGGAGTAAAATTGAAAGAAAATGGATATTATTATTAAAAAAAGAGTTGGGTTATCATTTTCATTCAAAACAGAAATAAGAAATTAGAAAATTTTATATGGCTCTAATATGGATCTATTTTGTTACAAATATTCATATATCTAGAAGAGATATATAAGAATATACTGCTAATTTTATGGGACATATGTTGCCCATTTTATAAGACATAAANAATGATAACCCAACTCTTTTTTTTTTAAATAATAATTTTCTTTTATTTCTAATTTTACTACTATTGAGATGAGTACATTTTGAGTAAATGCTAATTAATAGTAGGTTTGGATAGAAGAGATTAAAATAGATTAACGTGAAATAAAAATATACGAATAAGAACTTAAAAATCATAAATAAAAGAATGAAGACTTAGCCAAAAAAAAACGAACACAAAAAATTACAAGATTTCAGGGAGTTTTGCTTCAAAAAATTGAGTTTAAATTTAATTTTACTAAATTTTTTTGAATTCAGAGAATTTTTATATTAAAAAGCCTTTTTTTTTATTCATCATTCATTAAAAGAAGCCAAGTATAAAAATCAAAATGTTCCCTTAAAATGCTCTTACTAAAGAAATTATTGTGAGTGAGTGGAAGAGCTTCTAAAGGAGAAAAGGACATAGGTAAGACTAAGTTGCACATGATTTTTTTTGTATATTTTATTAAGATAATATTTTTAAGAGTGTCAAAAATATTTTAACCTATGGTCAAAAGCGTTTTGACCATAAAAAAGATTCTAAATAAGGTCTTTTATGGTCAAAAAGTCCTTCACATAAGTTAAGACGTTCTTAAGAGTCATAGAAATATCATTTTCTTTTAACAAAAAATGCTCAAGAAGGTCATTTTAAAGTTTACACCAAGGTAATCTTATTTAAGTCATTTTTTCGAATAAATTAATTGTATACCATTTTTTTCCACATTAATTAAATCTACTACTATAATACTTTTTTTTTTTAAATAAAAAATTCTTGATGAATTCTTAACGAATTCTTGACAATCTTGAAGGATTTTTTTGAATAATTCTTGACATCAGCAGTAATTTTGACGGATTCTTGAGGAATTTTTGATAGATTCTTAATGATCTTGATGCATTCTTGATGGATTCTTGATATTTGCGGCAATCATGATGGGTTGTTGATAAATTCTTGACAATCTTAATAGATTTTTTGCAGATTCTTGACGTCTGTGGTAATCTTATCAGATTCTTAATAGACTCTTGATAAATTCTTGACAGATTCTTAACTAATTCTCTCCAAAAAGTGATAGAATCTAATAGTGATGGTAAATTTAGTTAAACATTTGAAAAAAGTGATAATTATCTACTTAACCCCATTTTCTCCTTCTAAAGACTAAAGTAGGCCCAAAAGATACTTCTCCACTCAAGAAGTTGAAAGTGAGCTGCTAAGAGTGAATTTCATTTGACCTGACTAAGAGTAATTTGGGATAAAATAAATTTTTTAAGACTAATTTTCAGAATAACTTTCCTAAGACTGTCATATATTTTTATGCAGTCACAAAATTTGTGATAGTCCTAAAAAATTGTATTGATAGCCCACTAAAAATCAGTTTGACTGAAACTACTCCTATTCAATCCCTTTCCCTTTGCCATATCAAATAGACCTAAATATTATGGTTGATTTTGATGAAATTGAAATATTTATACTTTGTCATGTGATAGTTTACGTGTCTAGTAGCAATATCATAACCAATGTTGCCCAAAAAAAAGCACACACAAAGAATATTATTTGTATGAATACAATATTGAGAATGATTTGGAATAATTACTAAAACTTCACCTTAATTTTGGCAAAATTAGACAATCCATCTTCAATTTCTTAAAAAGAAGAAAATCCTCCTTTCAGACCTCTGAAATCCACCTCGAAGACAAAATCTAGTCAAAATTAGAATAATAAAGACATAAATATCCTGTCTAAACCTAAGTCAAACTTAAAATTTAGATGAAAATATAAAATCATGAAATTTACATATATATATATACATATTTATATATATATCTATAGTATATTATATTAGATATAAATAGAGTTAAATAAAACATAATATAACCCTAAGGATCATTCATGTCAAATAATCAAGAAAATGATTTGTTGAGAAATTATAACTAACTTGAGTCTATAGTCAAAGACAATGAACATTGTAGCAGAAGTGTTAGACGACTAAGAGCACGAGGCTTAGAGGTTTTTTATAGCTGGAATACTCTATGTTTGCTCAATAGATTTCTCTTTTAGTAATGGTAGCTGAGAGAGAAGAGTGTATATTCTATTTAGCATAGGAACTAAAACCCTAAAAGTTAACTTTATATAGTCAACTCAGTTAGGGTATCCATCAAACTTAAGTGAATGACTAACAGAGTATCCACATTATAACTCATACACATTAGATATTCTGACTCATCTCAGTAAGTTACTTAATTAGGGTCCACGTAGAAATAGTATGGCCCTATATAATTATTAAATATATGGCCCATTAACTAATAGGAAATATAGTTTCCTAACATACTATAGAAATGCAGATAGACTTAGGATGCGGGCCTTCTTAGACATGATGGTTACTTCATTTTTCTTTTAAATTTCTTTATCTCTCCTTAATTGTTTACTACAACCTATTTTGCGACCAATTGGGTTAGGATGGTCCAAATCTTAGGTTATTGGGATTCTTGTTATAGAGAAAAAGATATGGATAGGATTTTTTCTCTCGTTTTAGATACTTTTAGGACTACTTTTTTGAATAAATTTTTTAGGACTAAAAAATGGGGCACTATAAGAACTAAAAGTCTCAAATACCCCATCCCAACACTACACATAACTTGACAACCGATAGAATCTCACCTTGGATTTGACATAACCCACTCTATATACTTCCTCATGAAATTTATTTCTCTCCACTTGGCATCAGTAAGTTAAGATCCACTTGGCCTAAAGTCAAGTAATTCTTGACTACAAAGTTTTAATTACATGAGATCATGAATCATATCATGCATCATTTATCTGAATAGAAGTCAAGTTATACTTTTCTTATTATCTACTTGATCAGTTCATTTGGCTGATTTAACTTAATGTTTATTTTTTATTTTTTTTTTCAATCGGAACTATGCATTATTTGTCATTAAGTATATAGAGTTTCTCATATCTGACTACAAAAACCATTGAAAATCGCTCTTAAATTTAAAAACCTTTCACCCAAGTCCATATTTAAGCTATTTAGTTGATTCTTTTTATCTAAAAGAATACAGAAAGTTCTAGAATGGTAAAAACTAAGTTAGCCAAAGGTAAAAAGGAGTATATAAACTTCAACTATGACGTCAGTAGGAAGGACAAGAAAATAATCATCTAAATCCTCATTGCCAAAGAACAATGGCTCATCTAAGTCCCCACTACCGAAGAAAAATGAGAATGTCACCCATTTAAGTCTCTGTTTATATTTTTGTTGTATATTATTTTAGGTTGGGTAATTTTTATCCTAAGTTAGGTAGTTCTTAACCTCAAGTCAAGTACTACTTGACTAGTACATGACTTGGGATCAAGTAGTTCTTTACTCTAAGGTAATGAACTACTTGACCACATGGTCAAAGATTATTTGATCTAAGGTTAAGAACTACTTGATCTATAACGTGCAGAAAAAGATACATAATAAAACACCTGAATATTATTTCAGCAAACTAATGTCTAGACATGTTTCAAACACTACTCACTCATTAATAACGACGAGTAAACATTTATGAAATAAATTTTGCTCACTCATTCTAGTTTGTTCTTAGCCCTAGGTTAAGTAGTGCTTAATTTGAAGTCAAAAAACTGTTGGCTATAGTTAAAATGATCATAAATCAAGAATTAACCGACCCCAATTCAAGAACTTTTAGACTTATTCTCATTCTAATTTGTACTTTCATTTATTCGGAATATTGAATAAATAAATGATTTCATACCTATTGATTTGGAATAAATTAATATTTTGATCTTCGTTGCACGGACAATCTACTTGCAATTATCATTGAAATACACAACTATCATGGATGACTATATGATAATGATTATATACTGATCAAAATATTTAAAACATATGTCTGAATTAAATTGTCCTCGAAGATCAGTATTACAATTACCACTAGTTAAGTTATTAATATAATATTGACTTGAGGTCAAAAGGATGTTGATTTAAGGTTAAGTTCCTCTTGACTATACGTCAAAATCAATTTGACCTACAACGTGATAACGAAATCTACTAAATATTAAAAAAATTAATATATAAAAACATGATATTTTGAGTATAGTAATACCCAAATCAATATTATAGATATTCTTCAAATATTATTTACTTATTATTAACTATAGATAGCTATTATTAAATAGAAATTCATGACTTACTTTCAAAATCTCAAAAACTTCTCAATAGTATCGAAAGTTTTTGTAGCCGAGTTTCTAGAGAGAGAGAGAGAATAGAAAAGAAAGAGGAGAAAATAAAGAGGAATGAAATGAGAGAGAGCGAGAGAAAAGAGCATTTAATGCTCCCACCTACCGCTCTTTTTTGAACAAGGACCCATCATTTGGAATGCCATTTCTCTCTCTCAGTACCACGTCCTCCAGAAGTGTAAAATTTGGTCATAAAATTGTCATTAAATGAAGCTAGTCCTAAAAAAGACTAAATGGGATTAAACTAGACCTATTCATGTTCTTTTCTCCTTGTTATAAGATTCAAACTAAAATAAATTTCATGTTTCAGGTTTTTTTAAAGAAATTTTTGTTATTTACACAATTATAAGACTCAAATTAAATTAAATTTCGCATCTAATGGGTTTTTCTTGGGCATGTTATGTTCACAGGTACTAATAAATTATATCAAATAACGTTACTAAATTGCAGATCATTTAACGCCTAATGTAATATAAATTCTTTGTTTTCCTTGTCTTATTTATTATAAAATGACTAAAAATAATAAGAGTCAGTTTTAGATCAAAATATATCACAATGAGGTCATTCTCTAAGTATCTCCTTGTGGCCACTAAAAAAATTCAACTAATATCATGTGATCAAATAAACATTAAAAATTGCATAATTTTGTGTTACTGAAATTAAAATCTCTAAAATAGTGTTCTATTTGATATGACCATAGCAAATTAATTAATGTTGTTAATATTGTTGTTTTTTTTTGAAAAATTAATACTGTTTGTTTTTTATTTTTATTAAAGAATGGGTGTACGTGCCTTAGGCACGTATGCTCAAACTAGTATATATATATAGGGCACCAATCCAGTGGGTATTTTTTTTTTTTTACTTATAGATAGGTATCAATTTAGCTAATGAAAATTTAGCATGCACATTTTTTTATTGTAGAGAGTAAGAGAGAGAAAGAGCATTAATGATGCACGTCTTTTCATTCACTTCATTATAACCATTGGATCACTATTAGATGGTAATCTAACGGTTAAAAAAAAATACTTACCTATAAGTAAAGAAAAAAAAATACCTATTGGATTGACAACCATATATATATATATATAAATCAAATGGAATTAGCTCAAATGATTTCTATATCTCTAGGTTATCCTTGAATACTGTACGGATTACCATATATATATATATATAAATCAAATGGAATTAGCTCAAATGATTTCTATATCTCTAGGTTATCCTTGAATACTGTACGGATTACCATATATATATATATATAAATCAAATGGAATTAGCTCAAATGATTTCTATATCTCTAGGTTATCCTTGAATACTGTACGGATTACCATTTGTGAAGCCTCTCTAATTGTTATTAGAATCTGTTTTTAGAATTCTATGGACAATAACTATGCTTTTGTTCTTGTCAGAGGACAATAGAGAGATTGTTTGGTTTTGTTTTGTTTTGTTTTTTTTTTTTAACTTTTTAAAATTTTTTTAATTTAAGGTTTGAATTAAGTTTTGACTAAGTGTATTTTTGTTTTTTTGCTTGTGTTTTTTTTTTCCTTTTTTTTTTTTCATGTTTTAATTAGCTCAGGATTGATTCTGTATATAAACTGAAATCCAACAAGAGGATTTTGGCTTTTTTTTTCCGAAAAAAAGAAAAAAATAGATTATCTAATTTTTCCTAAAGAAAGGTATTTTCTTGAATTTTATTCACAGTAATATTTAATATATAGTTTTGTCTAAAGGAAGTTTTTAATGTAGTTAGATACATTCGTCACATCATAATGTATGAGCTAGAGTGGTAATAATTATATATATAGATATGTGACGAAATAAGATTAATACAAATTCAGTATTAGAGAATGATGAATAAAATGTTGGTTATCACTTTAAGGTTAAAAGTCACAAATATTAAATTTTGCTTAATGTTTTATTGTGCACTTAAATTCCTTAATTCGACATTTCATTAGCTTATTGAGATATTTAGCGAAATAAAGAAATCCTACCACTTCACTGATTTAATTTTAAAATAATTGTCTCCTGTGAAGAAATATTTTGTACAAATTTGACTTATAAATATGTATATATAAGACAAAATAAATTCACAAACAAAATATTATACAAGAACACCCATTTCTTCCAGAAGCTAGTGCTAGAAAAGTTATAACAAATAATAAAAAATGTTATAAAAATAACAATAACATAGCAAAATAAATCACAATTAATTCACTATAACTAAGATGATAACAATCACCATAATAATAATAATCTAAATAACAAAAAGGTTAAAGGAAATCAAATCGAGTCTTGTGTGAATATACAATTTTCTTAAAACAGATACGCCTTTTTACCAGGTACTTAAAGGAATGCCAAGAGCGTCTGTCTCCTAAGATAAAATAGTTCATGAATAATAACGTCGTATAAATTTACTACTTCCAACAAACTAGGCAGTATCCAAACTCTATCATTAAAACTATATAAAAATCAACTAGAGAGTTCGACCACACCAAAAGACCAAAAACCTAAATACTCTAGACTCACAACTACTAACTAATAGAAGTTAACTGCCACAGAGCAAACAAGAGAGAATGAAGAGCTCAGATTGTTTTTTTTGTTTTTTTTTTGTGTATTGAGAAGTGAAGAAGAGCTTTCCTTCTATAGTGCTCAATTAAGAGAGAACTATGCATTAAACAACACTATTAATATTGTGAAAAATATTTGGCTGTTACAATAATAAAGCCAAAATGTTTCGGATGTTACACATAACTTATGAGCCCAAATAATTCTATAACTTTCGAATTGTTACTATTTAGTTTTAGTAGCTTTTAGTAGCTCATTTGTGCTCTAAAGGCTTGGAAAAATACAAAAATAGCTAAACATTGGCAGGTACAGGGTGGGGTTTTTTTATATTGGCATTCGTACCCACAAGACACACGGGCATACACAAGCATATCCTAGGTCGATCCATGATTTGCAACCCCCTTAGATTCATGCCCAAGAGAGAGCATCTTAGCTTACTATGTTACCAAGCTTCAAATGTGTATTCTAATGTATACACCTTTTCCAAAAGTTATTTTTTCGATGTAGGACTTCTCCCACTTCCTATGGCTTTTTCATTCTAATATTCTCACTTTTGATTTCGATTTCTCATTCATCCAAGCTTTATTTTCGGAATATAAATATATAATTTCGATATATTAACAGAGAAGAACATGATACAATCAAGAGTTTTCACTAGCATGAAGTAGATCCCATTCATTTTCATACCTCAAAATAACTATGAATAATGGTTTATAAAACTATTTTTCAATAATTCTCTACATGAATGAAATTAATGTCCTAAGACATAATAAACTTAGTGATAGAATTCGACGATTGAAACCTATATAGGATAGGTAGGTGTTACCCTTTCAACCTTCCTTGGTGAAAATACTTTAACTTTCTTACTAAATAATAGATACGATGACTGTTTTGCCATTTGTATAAATGATACATATCTTACATAGGAATCTTTTTGACACATTTTTAATTCTCATTGTTATGTTTGTTTTGGCCGTGAGCATATGCATGGTTCTGCAAGAATTTAATAAGACTTAGTCCTAAATATTTTCCTTAGAAGTGGTCCTACTTCTCTCTCACATAGGTGTTCTCCTAATTAAGAGTAACCTGTTTTACTCCACTCAAAACTCTAGTTTTTCGACGCATAAGAATCATTAAAAGTATAGCTTAACCTTTTTTTTCTTATGGGCTTCAATGTTTATCATAGAATGGATACTGGGAAATCCCAATAGTGATTGAACACAATTTTTACAATTAAGTTGTCCTTTTTTAATCTAGACCTTAGGATATCCAGTCAACTAGGTAGGGTATGTACTGTATTGACTTATTTTTTCATGGGCATGAGTCCTATTCTCTTGGATACCTTTACAACTAACTCTCTATTTAACCCTTTAGTTAGTGGATCCGTAATGTTATCTTTTGACTTTATATAGTCCACGAATATAACCTCAATTAAGAATGGTTGTCTAATGGTATTGTGTCTACAATAAATCTTTCTAAACTTACTATTATACATATTGTACTATGCTCTTTCACTTTTAGATTAATTATTACAATGTATACAAATTATAGGCACATGCTTTGGCCACCTTGGAGTATTCTTGAAATAGTGGCGGAACTATTCTGTTTCTTTCCTACATTTATCTATGCGATAAATTCTGATTCCATAATGAATCTGATAATAATAGTTTGTTACGATGATTTTTACGACATTGATGTACCTCTTAGTGTGAACACATAATTACTAGTAGACTTTGAGTCCTTAATATCATATATCCAATTCGTATTTTTCACATCCCCTAATTTAAATATGCACCTAAGCTAGAAAATGTTTAATTTTTTTTTTTGTATTCATCTTCTAAAATAAAATGGAAAAAAGATCTAGTAATAAATTTTTTTAAATAAAAAGAAATATTTAAACTAAAAAAAAACAATCTCTTATTAAAACATCGGAAACAAAAACT
>JXTB01000201.1:220455-243917 GCA_002914805.1 Parasponia andersonii | reverse complement strand
CCTCGGTGGTCGCTTCTCTCATACGGTCCGGATACTCAGAAGCAACCCTTTCGAGCTCTCCGACTTTCTCCTCGAGGTTTTCCTTGGCGAGCTTCTCTTTTTTCAGTTCCTCGAGCATCTGCTGCTTCTCTAAGAGGAGGTTCGCTCTCTCTTCCTCCCAAGCCTTTTCCGAGTTCTCGAATGCTTGAGTAATTTCGTCGAGCTTCTCAGCTTTCTCTAAGCTTTCGAGAACTGGATCGTGCATCAGGACAGCAGCAGCCGCAGTCTAAAAAAAAAAAAAATTTTGAGATGTTATGAAAATCTCTAAGCTAACAAAAATTAGAATTCAGAAGCTTACATTAGCCAGCATCCTCATCGCTGATCCGAAAGCGACCTTGGCGGAACGTCGCTTCATTCGCTCCCAGCCTTCTTCGGATGTGAAACGGTCGATGAAGGCTGCGCTCATACCAGCCTTCTCTGGTAGCTGGTTAAGAAGTGCGAACAGCTCATCGCCTTTATCCGTCGGGATCGGTTCTGAGGTAGCAGCTTCAGGAGGCACTGAAGTGCTCGCTGGTTGAGGTGGTGAAGGTGGCGAGCTCGCAGGGATGTCCTCGAAGACGACTTTTCTCTTTTTCGAGCAGTCGACCTTCTCCTTCCCTTTTGACGGCGGCATACTCTCGGGTGTTTTGGTTTTTGCCATTGACCCGAGAGTAGACGGAGGAGCTCGCAGACCGCTTCCAATAACCATCTCTGCACAACAGAATGTGTTAATAAGCGAGGAAACAAAATATAAAGGCTTAGGATAAGCGTGCGATTACGTTCTTCCTGGGGAGCTGGTTGAGGAGCTGGAGGTGATTCGGTCTCTGGCGACGAGGGCTCTGAGTGAGGTGGTGTGGTTGGTGCCTTCCTCTTTCTTATTCTAGAGGATGAGGCACCTAAGTCAGACTTCTTGGGCTTCTTCTTCGAGCTCGCCGGTCTGTAGGAGATGACTGGGGGGTCTGGGAATGCTGCACCCTTTGGAATGAAGCCACAAGCGACCAGGTTCTTCGTTGTGCCCAGTTGCTTCCAGTTAAATTCTTCGGCAGGAAGCTCGTTGACTGTGCATACCCTTGCGAGCTGATCACTGGAAAGCCCTGGTCGATCCCTATTGTCTGCAATAACAGTGAAAATGCGATCAGTAAAAAAAAGAGAGAAACAAACAGGACAGCAAGTTAGAAGACTACCTACCGGGGTTTTGGAAGAAGCCATTGGCTGCATAGTCAAAATGGAAAAATAGATTTTTCCATTTTCCCATGTTGTTGCGAACCCCGTAGATCGTTTTTATGGCTTGATTCGACCACTTGCTCGCATAGAAGAAGCCGAAGTCCGACGGATTTGACTTCACTTGGTAGAACCAAGCGAATTCCTCGGGAGAAGGGGTTTCTAAGCCTAATTTATGATACAAAATGTACAAGCCTACTATATACCTATAAGTATTAGGGGTTAATTGAAAGGGGACGACCCCATAGTAATCTATTATTGACTTTATATACGGATGGAGGGGCAGGTGCACGCCGCACTTAAGAACCGCCTCAGAAAAGGAAGCAAGTCCGCGAGGTGGTGTGTGAGGGCGGTTGAACTCCATTGGAAGACGCATGAGGATAGCGATCTTGTAGCTGCTCGCAATCTTCCTGAGTTTGTTCGACGTGCAGCTCGTTCGGACGTTTATACAAGATCAGTTTCCCTCTAAGTATGGGTAGCCAGAGGAAAATGGCGGAGCATCCCTAATATGTTTGGGCCACTGATCCTGGGGAAGATCGCCTATTCAGGGACTACTCTGTCTTACCCCGGTTATTTCTATCTCGGGTTCAGTCTCAAGATAATCCTCAAGGTTAATGGTGCTAACACTTGAGTTTGAGCCGGATTCCCCGGAAAAGGCATTTCCTTCCCTAAAAAGTTCCTCACTACTAGACATCTGAAAAGAAATACACAGGGATTCAGATATTAAGGATTTCCATTATACTGGATATTTATCCTAAGGTTACATTAAACAGACAGGTTTATCTGCGAGTTCATCAGAAAATGTTCGAGCAGTTCATCAGAAGTGTTCGAGCAGTTCATCAGAAGTGTTCGAGCAGTTTATCAGTANCTCAAGATAATCCTCAAGGTTAATGGTGCTAACACTTGAGTTTGAGCCGGATTCCCCGGAAAAGGCATTTCCTTCCCTAAAAAGTTCCTCACTACTAGACATCTGAAAAGAAATACACAGGGATTCAGATATTAAGGATTTCCATTATACTGGATATTTATCCTAAGGTTACATTAAACAGACAGGTTTATCTGCGAGTTCATCAGAAAATGTTCGAGCAGTTCATCAGAAGTGTTCGCGCAGTTTATCAGTAAATGAACTGTCAGTTCAATAAGAATAAATTAGGATATCAGACCCTAGAGATTGAAGATAGGATTATTTTTTAGCAGTTCTACTCTACAGACTAAAGGGTATAAAAACAAATTTCTTATTTCACTTCGGTGAAATAAGTTTAATCCCCAGACTGAAGTTTTCAAGAATGAAAGAAAAGAGGATACTGACCTTTCTTCAATGGAGGGAGTTGAGTTAATTCGGAACCGTCGGAGGAGCAGCAGTGGTTGGAGCGACCTGGAAGAAAGGACGGCGCTAGGGTTCTTGAGATTTCTGAGGATTTTCTGAAGTTTTCAGAAGAGAGACGGAAATGAAATTGGAACAGTTGGTTTCTGATATTTATAACCTAAGCACCATTAGATCGCAGCCGTAGATCAGAGGATTCGAATTTTAAATCTGAAGGCTAAGGATTGCGCGGGATTTAAATATATCCGAAAAGTCAGGATTATTTAAAATTTGAAAAGATTCGGTGACGGTTGGCATCAATCAGGCTTCCTCGAATTTCGCTTTTAACTACACGTGTTCCGTTCTGACAGACGCGTGATCTCGAGAGA
This sequence comes from Parasponia andersonii, assembly GCA_002914805.1. Lineage (NCBI taxonomy): Eukaryota > Viridiplantae > Streptophyta > Magnoliopsida > Rosales > Cannabaceae > Trema > Trema andersonii. Next base: position 240,986 of record JXTB01000201.1, on the reverse strand, counting down.
AGATTTGACAGATCTTTGATTACTCAAACTACAAGATTTATGACGTCATAAGGTCGCACGGTAACTGGAAGCTCCATTTCATCCTGAAGAACTAATGGAGCTGGGGGGCAATTGTTGTGCGGTCTAAAATCCTAAGGTCGCATAAGGATATATGCGACCTCCTTCGTGGTGCTTATATGCGATCTCTTCCGCAGGTTTTTGTGCGACCTTCTCCGTGCAGTTTTCCTTAATAAAAAGGAAACCTATAGAAAAAGGGAAACACGAAAACACTATAAAGGAAACCTACAAGAAGAGGGAAATAGGTAAATGCTGTGGAAGAAACCTACAAGGAAAGGGAAACTGAAGACTCCTATTTGCGATTAACTAGTTATCCTTTTTGAGTAGTTATCCAATTGTATTGTTATTTAATTTATGTTACCCAATTGTATAGGTCACTACAATCTATATAAAGGGGGCTCTATGTTCCGAAGAAGTCATCACCAATTCTGGGCAGAAACAAATCACAGAGAATAGAAGTCAGAGCAAACACACGCTTAGGGTATTCCAAACTTTGGGTAGTCTAATTCTTTAGCATTCTTTAATAGTTTTTGAGTATTGTAACCTTGAGTATTCATCATTATAGTGAGAAAACAGTGGACGTAGGCTCATCTTTTTCGGGGCTGAACCACTATAAATCTCTCTCTCCTTATTTGCTTTGATTATTTACTTCAATTCACACAAGCCACATCTCTTAATTATTTATAAATTTATTGTTGATAAAACCTCCATCAACACTTAGTATATAAATTAAAGCTAATCTATAAGTAAATATACCAAATGTAAAAATACATATACTCATACTCGACCACGTAATTTTAAAAATTATTAAAGACATATATTACAATAAAGTGTAAAAAAATGGATACCAACTCTAATTTTCCATTCGGGGTTTGATTTATCGGCATTAAGAGTTTATATTCATCTCCAAGATAATATTTTGTGAGATTAATTAGAAGAGAAAAAGATATAAAGAAATAATTTCTATCAAATAAAATAAATTAGAATAAAAAACTAATTTGCAACCATAAGGTTAACCTAACTTTGTTATAAACTATTATTATGTTACTTTACTTTTGTTAATTCAATAAAAAGGAGTGTGCTTGGTTTCAAGACTAATTTTATACAAAACTATTTTTATATTTAATGGCTAAGTTCTTCTTTTCTTTTTCTTAATCCTCTTGCAATTTTAACGAAATTTGAATGTATGAGAGACAGATGTTTATGAAGTAAAATTCAAAGACAGGATATATAGATTTTGTTATTTTTCAGGGATTATAGTTTGGGCAAAATCTAAGAGAATGGCTTTGTTATCCTTTCAAAAAATACAATGGAAATTTTGAATTATGGAAAATAGGGAAGATATCTCTTGCAAAATAGGTATTGACAATTTTTATCAATTTTAGAAATCAAAGTAATATACCACAAATATTTATTAAACTTATTAAAAAAGGACACACATTCTAATTTCCCTAAAAAATTCTAGGGGCATATAGCAATCTGTCTAAATTGTGGCCTAAAACTCGTTATATATCCATACTCGAAACTTAATAGAGAAATGTCTAGCTCATTAGTCCGTTGAAATACTATACCGAAAATACCCCAAAACCACTCAGAAACTAACTTTCATTCGCATTAAACATTTTTTCACTTATTTTCCTTCTAATTCGATATTTTCTCAGGCCCTTTCCCTCCTCGTCGAAATTTTCTCACCGTTGTTCATCTCTCCCGAACCATTATTGTCCTTTTTTTCATCTCTTTAGAACCAAATTGTATAATTATATGCTTGGATTTAAGAGCTAGGGTTCGTAATCCAAAGGTATATAGGTATATATTCCCCACTTTTCTCCTATATATACAATTTGTTTTTATGTACATGCATGTCCTAATTTATCTCAATATCAACAGCGATTTCTTACATCTATCTTTACAACTCTAATTTCCATTTTTTTTGGTTGCGGAGTCTAGTACTCGAAGTTTATTGCAAAAAAAGAGAGAAGAACAGAGAAGATCATCATCCCTACATATTCATCGAAAATACCACCTAGGAAATTTGGTGTTCGTTGCTTCCACAATGTAACTCTACTTTGTCTTCTTCTAGGATTTTCAAATACAGTATATATATATATATATATATATATATCATAATTTATAGGCTTATTTCTTTGCCAATCTTTCCTTTTAATTTTTATTTTTAAAATTTTTAAGTGTTCTGTAATTAGGATCTCTGCCTTTTTTGTTTGTAATATTTTTTAAGTAAGAAAGTGAAAGGGAACCTAGGAGTAGTTCTTGGTATGGTAATAATTTGATACTAAGTCGCTTTTCTTGTTTTTTATTTTTTATTTCTTATGAGTGTGTTCGTGTGTATATCATATTTGCATTGATTAATTGTGGTCATTTTGATTTCGTTCAATTGTTTGAGAGTGCATGTTAAAATTGGTTCAACAATTTTGGGCTGCTGCTATAGAATATTAAAGAAGAAAAAGACAATGTTGTTTACCCTTCTAAAATGAAAACATCAGCAATCCAAGATTAATGTAATCATAATGAACATTGAAATTGGTATAAAATTATGAACATCTAAGGGGATTTTTTATCTTCGGTTAATTCTTTGTTTAGTCCTTTAATTTTGTTGTTAACATATTCAAAGCATAATTGTTTTGGAAGTATACCCATATGGTTGTTTAGTTCCGTAGTCTTTTTTCTAATATGTGCTTACATAATTGGTGATTCAGGGAAACCATGTCAAGTTAAAGAGCAAAGTATCAAGTAAAGACATTCTTTGTTGCATTTGTAACCACTGAAATATAAAACTGAACTAGATTTTTCTTTTGTTTTTTCAAGTAATCATTGATCAATGAAAGTGAAAAGCTCTATAACTACTCAAAAAAAAGTTTATTATTGCTTTTCTTTGGTCTGTCTACTATTGTAAATGTGGTCTTTCAGGAATTTCTTGGTTCCTAGTCCTACTATGAATCTTGACTATACATTTGTTTTGGCATATATACTTGTAGCCAAAATAGACTCATTATATGTGCTTTATTTTTATCTGGTAGATAAAAAGTTCAACGTGATAGATAAGATTATGAACTATTAAAAAAGAATCTCATAAAACACAAAAACTAGTATATAACTTTTATTCAATGATATTTAAGATTAAAAATAAGGTATATTGGTCATAAATTTTGCTATAAATATGGTTTATAAATTTTTAAATGTTGTTCATAAAATTTAGGTTGCAATATATAATATTATGTATAATAACATCCATATTTGGTTTATGAGCTTTTGTTACTTGTATCTATAACAGAGCTAGCTGATTGTGGGATATTTGTTGACAAGATATTATTGGCATTATTTATTGGTAGTCAAGCTAAAAGTTTCTCTAAGATATTAAAAATTTAGAACCACAATTACCTTCATTTTCTACCTTTTAACTTAACTTAGTGGAGAAAAGAATAAAACTCTCGTGGTCTTCTTTAGTCATCTAATATATACATCTATATAGACATAGTAAATAGCTCGCCACATCTGAAGTCCACTTAATTACTTCATATTTGTTTATCTGGTAGTTGTGCTAACAATATCATAACTTGGATGAGCTAAGAAATTTCCATAACTTTTAGTGCTTGTAAATATAATTTTCTATCTGGTAGATAATTTTTGTATAAGGAAGTAATTATTCTGTAAATTGTCGTTTATTAAAACTGTTTATAAGCTTTTTAAATTTATGGTTATATTGTTATCCTGTTTTCTTGGTATATAAAATTATGACTCTGGTAGATACAATTTGATATATGGTAGATATTTTTCATATTATGATAGATAAAAAAAGTGTTAATAGAGTTAGTCAATGTTGTGAAAATATAGATTTCTATATATAGTTCATGTATTTTACTTACAGTTCATAAAATTCTAATTTTTGTATATACATATAAATATATATATAGATATTAAATTATAATTAGTTCATAATTTTCCGTATGGTATAATAATTTTTTACAATAAATTACAAGTAGATAAATGGCATACTTAGTACTAGAAATTGAATGGTTTGGACAAAAACACATACAAGTACTTTCAAAAATAAGTGTCTTGAAGGATATATGACAAAAACTAAGCAATGCACAAAAAGAAGAATTTCAAAAAAGTGTTTTCAGGCACCTTTTAGATGTTAAGATGATGAATATCATTCCTCAGCTATTATATTATCTTGTAATCCGACGAATCAGAAGTAAAAGAGTAGAAGAGTTAGCTTTTAATATTGTTAAAACACATTATACATTTGGCCTCAAATAATATACAGCTACAATGGGACTGAAAACAAAAAACAAATCGTAGGGATAAAGAAGAAAAATCTGAAGAAAGGAAGTCTATACAAATACTTGGAAAAGATGACATCCGTTTGACAGAAGTTGACCACTGAGCTTTATCAGTGGGGGATTGACAAGAAGAAAATAAATTATCGGACTGATTTAGACACAGAGAAGTAGAAAATAAGAGAAAGATTAGCATGAATATTTTCATGTTTAGAACAATACTTGTAACGTGTTTTGAATGACAAAAATTAAGCTGCTTTAAACAATGATTATCATATTTTAGCTTGTATTCCTATACTTTGTATGACTATGGTCACTATTTGTAGAAAAATAGTAGATACAAAATTCATCTTTGGTATATATGAATGTGAACTAGGTATATATGATTATAAATTATTTAAAAAAAGAATGTTGCATTATAAGACAAGTGTTTCTTGATGACTAAGAATTTGAAATAAATGCAAAAATGGAACAAAAGTTTTACTTAATGATTCATGGTTAACAAACTCATTTTTTATATGGTATATAATATTATGAACTATGTAGATAAATTTTTTTCCTAGTTCATAAAAATATGAATTAGATATAAATGGTCAAATATAATAGCATATATCCACTAAGGAACTGGAAAACAATCAGAAATTGAGTATATATACTTTTAAAGTTTTACTTAAAGATTCATGGTTCTTAGCAAATATGTTTTCTATATGGTAAATAATATTTTAAATTATGTAGATAAAGTTTTCTTCATGGTTCATTAGAACAAGAACTAGATATATATGCTCAAATATAATAGCCTATGTCCACTATGGCAACGCAAAACAAAAAGTAGTGTATGATATTTTATATATATATGGGCACCAATCTAGTAGGTATTTTTTTTTTTTACCTATGCATATATATCAATTTGGCCAATGAAAATTTAGCATGAATATTTTTTTATTGTAAAAAGTAAGAGAGAGAAAGAGCATTAATTATGCACGTCTTTTCATGCACTTCATTATAGTCATTAGATCACCATCTAATGGTGATCCAACGGCTAAAAAAAAATACCTATCCATATGTAAAGAAAAAAAATACCTATTGGATTGGCAACCTATATATATATATATATATATATATATATATATATATATCAACATATGCACCATCTTAGTAAGTGGTAGATAGGTTTTTGCTCTTGATTCATAAGAATATGAACTAGGTACATATCCTAGTATATTATAACAAGATATATCATAAATTTCTTCAAAATAGAAAATTTTCATGAATCAAATTGAATAAAATTGAAATATTTCAGTAAAAAAACTTTTTAGCACCTAAATATACAACCAAAAAAAAATAAGAAAAGTACTAATATCAAGAAGAAAATTATTAAGGTATCATCAGTAAATAAGCTCATATACCAAGGATGAATTTTCACATATCAAAACAATAAAATAATGTACCCTAAAAGTGTACCAATATTAATAAAGGAAAATAGCAAAATATACAAAACCTCAAGTCAAAATCTGATAACACCAAGACAAAATTTCTATATACAAGGACCAAAATTCTATATACCAAAGACCAAAAAAATGTACACAAAATATAGGAGAAAAAAAAAAGAACCTCCTTGAAAATAAAACTAACTACAAAGTCAGATATGTAAGAAACTAATGATCCGAATGGCTTTTAATCTTCTTCATAATGTGTAATTGAGTATGCATTGGATTTCTGCAAGTTTTCCGATTGTGACCATATTGTTTGCATCGACTACATTTTACTCGCTTCTTCTTGAGCTCACTATTAGAGAGATATCTTTTCTTTTTTGGCCTATCAACACCAGCTTTCTCTACAATCGAAGGGAGAACAAGTTGCTCCTTAACATAATATGAAATATCCCAATCCGTCTATCTCCCAACTTGATTAATATTCTCACTATAGGCAAGCTCAAAGGCCGAGTTCTTGAAAAAATAAGAAACATAGTTGTAGCAACTCAAGCTACACTTACTAACTATTGTACAAACATAAGAACATGGAATACCGTCAAAGTCCCAATTCTCACAATCGCAACGATGTTGCATCAAATGAACAATGAACTCTGAATTAGTGTCACGAACTTGATATATATGGAAGCCAATTGTATGAACTTGATTGGCAACAAAAAATAACAATAAAAACCAAAAGATATTTCTACATCTACTAAAATCAAATACTATAAAGCATTACTGAATCTGGTATATATCAATATCTACCATGTCAATAAATTTATATATCAAAGCAAAACAACTATATACCAAGCTTTGAAAAGCAGTGAACAAACCAACTATAAGAAAATTAAGTATATGAAAACTAAAATTCTCAAAATCATCTGTATGAACCTGATTAGAAATAAAAAATAACAAAAAAAAAAATGAAAAGATACTGCTACATCTATTAAAAATAATTCATATGAAGCATTATTGAATTTGGTATATATCAATATTTACCAAGTTAATAAATTTATATACCAAAGCAAAATATTTATATACTAAGCCCTGAAAACAGCAAACGAAAAAACTGTATAGAAGCCAATATTAATAAAATCAATTGTATGACTTAATTAACACCAAAAAATTACAAAAAAACCAAAAGATATTATAACACAACTACTAAAATCAATTCATATAAGGGTTATAAAATAATATTGAAACTAGTATATATCATTATATATCACGTTAATAAATTTATCTACTGAAGCAAAACTTCTATATACCAAATTCTAAAAATAGCAAAAGAATTGCAACTTGCCGTCATTTTCCTTGCTAAATGAATTTGCATTCATACTTTATCTTTAGCCCACGGAGTTAATTATATTCTTGTAGACAAAGCTACAAATCTATGACTTGTAAATCAATCTTGGACCTTTTACCTTATAGTCTCTAACAAAGGAACAATTGTTACAAAAGAAGAAGCACAAATTATCTACACTTGTTAGAAATCAATATAAACACACAACTAACAACCATGTGCTACTCATGCATATACCAAGACAACATGCAAGCACAAGTAGAGAAAAACCATTCAAAACAATGAAATTGAAAAGAAAATGATATACTTGGTAAAGATCTTGCATCAACTAAAGTCGAATTCATACTTTCCGAAATATTAGACGTCATGGTAGTTTATCTTTTTCTACTTGTATAGCATCTTACCCATCTCAGATATCCCACATCTATAGATAAGTACTCATGTATTGCTGGATTTATCTCCACTATCGGACGCATAAGCTTTTCAAAATCAGATTTCAAGTAAGCTTTTGCATACCTCTAGAATAATTTATCATTATCAATAAACTTAATTTTTGTCTTCAAGTTGTTGAGTAAATGATACATGCAATAAATATGCTCAGCCTCTGGATAGACAATCGATATTGCTTCCTAATACTTGAATTCCTATTTGCAATAATCACCAAGTCTATACGAGTCCCTATGGCTATCTTCAATTGCTCAAAGAACCATGGCCAAGATTAATCATTTTCTGAATCACCTATACCAAAACCAAGTGGAAAGATGTGGTTATCAGTGTCCATTGTGGATGCAATGAAGAGTGTCCCACAGAACTTCGATCTTAAGAATGTCGTATTGACTGAAATCGTTGCCCTACAATGTGACTAACCTTTAATCGAAGTCCTAAATACCATAAAAAAAAACATAAAGTTCCTATTCTCATCAACTAAGTAATCTGTATATGAACCTATATGGAAAAATCAAGAACAAAATATTAAAAAACAAAGTAAAAAATCTATCGCACCAGTATATAGATATACAGATAGACCAAGTACAAATATTTATATACCAAAGACAAAAAATAATATACCAAAAAACAAGAATAAACAAGAACATAAAGTTCCTATTCTCATCAACTAAGTAATTTGTATATGAACCTACAAGGAAAAATCAAGAACAAAATATTAAAAAATGAAGTGAAATATCTGTGACACCAGTACGTAGATATATAGATATACCAAGTGAAAAAATTCATATACCAAAGACAGAAAATGATATACCAAAAAACTAGAATAAACAAGAATGTAAAGTTTTTATTCTCATCTATTAAGTAATCTGTATATGATCCTATAAGGAAAAATCAAGAACAAAATATTGAAAAACAAAGTGAAAAATCTACCGCACCAATACGTAGACAAATATACCAAGTGAAAAAATTTATGTACCAAAGATAAAAAATGATATACCAAAAAATCAGAATAAACAAGAACATAAAGTTCCTATTCTCATTAACTAAGTAATCTATATATGAACTTATAAGGAAAAAACAAGAATAAAACATTTAAAAACAAAGTGAAAAATCTATTGTACGAATACGTAGATATACAGATATACCATGTGCAAAAATTTATATACCAAAGACAAGAAATGATATACCAAAAAATTAGAATAAAAAAAGACAATGTACCAGGGTTGTGAGTTTTCATTGATGCCAAATATGAAGGACTTAAAGCATAAGACTCTTTAGGAGAACCTTGAATAGCATTGTAAGCAAGCTCCCGAGCAGTCCAAGCCTTAAAATAGTAATATTCTGATAACTCTATAAAAATAGAATTATTTGGTATGTTTCTGAGTCTTAGGATAGTTTTTTTAAAGGATCAAATTGTCTAGTTTAGGTGCTTTTCTTTATTTTATTTTGGTCTGTGGCATTTCTGATGTTTGAAATCTAATACAGTCAATATCTAGTTATTTCTATTAATTTCCAATAGAAATACTGAAATTAGGACTTGAGTTCTGATGAATTTAAATGATAGCATCTTTGAAGGAAGGTTGAACTTAAGTCAAGGCTGGGAGTAACTTTTCTGTAGTAATGCGCCGGAGCAATACTGAATTATTTTTTCAGCTAGCATCTTTTACGCACAGTTGATGTTGAAAGCTAATATTAAATACCAGTTAAGGGAAAATAAAGTAAAAGTGGTCCTTACACCATATTTGGCTAACACGTGTGTTAGGGTACCTTACCTACTCTAATATAAAAAGAAAGTGTAGTGTAGGAAGAAGGTGGTAGTAGCTCAAGAGAGAAAGTTACATAGAAAAGGAACGGAGGAGAGAGGGAACAGTACAAGGAAGAAAAGGACGAAGAAAGAGGAGTACTAGCAGCAGTAGTGGGCTAAAAATAACTATCATCCAGCTAGCACTTTCTTGATTTTTTTTAATCTTCTTCTATTGAATTTTTTATTTCCTTTCTTGAATATTTTGAAATTGATAGAGTATTTTAAGCTGCTGTTATTTAAATTTCAGATCATGAGCTAAGTTTCTTTAGATGGGATATTGATGAATCTAAGATTGTAATGAAGGATTAAATGTTATTTTAAGTGTTTATGGTAATTTCCTCTTGTTCACTCAAGTGAGCTTTATTATTATGTCCTATTATTGTTTGGCCATCAATATTTAGGATAAATAAACTGGGATTAATTCTGGAAAGGTTAATTCAGTTAGATCTAGTTTGAATGATGTATGTTTCAAGTATCTCTTTAGTAGATTTTTGAATTAGTAATGATATAGGAATATATTATTACCATGTATAACCCATTGAAAATTGATGTTATAAATGGCGTATTGAGAACTGGATCTGCATAGAAATATGCTAAATCTACTTTGAAGAACTCAAAACATAATAAATTCGGAAGATTATTATGTATAGAAGGAATTTTCGGTTACTAGAGTGAATTTTGCCGTAAGCATTGCTACAGCAATTGTACTTAGAATTGCAACCGAGGAGGATTCAATAATTCCAGCTTAATATCTCTATTGATTTATAATCTCTGGTTTAGATCGTATTGTTTTATGTTTGGCATTTACATTTTTTATTTGCATTTGTTAGTTCCTCTAAATTTTTAATTTAGCTTGTTTTGACATTTTGTTTTTCCAACTGATTTTGTTAATAAATCCCTGTGGATCAACTCATTACTATATTACTTGTTCGGTATATGCACTTGCGTAGTAATTATAAAATAAACCAACAAGTTTTTAGCGCCAGTGCCACAGATTGAGAGAACTAAAGTTATTTGTAGAAACTAATTTGTTTTTCTTGCCATTGTTTGTTTTTGTTCTTTATCTTTTTAAGCAGTTGTTCTAGCAGGAACTTATACTATTTATATGAATAATCAGGGAGAACAAGAGTTGGTGCCCTTAGATCCTGAGATTGAAAGAACATTTTGAGCAAGGAGAAGAGAGCAACAATAAGGGTTAGCTGGTGTAGAATGAATGGCTAAAGTTGCTAGTGCTAATAATGCTACAGCAATGGCAGATGACAGGGATATAGCAATCAGAGAGTATGCTATTTTTATTCTCAATGGGCTTAATCCTGGCATTGTTAGGCCTGAAATTCAAGCACCTCAGTTTGAATTGAAGCCGGTGATGTTTCAAATGCTCCAAACTGTGGGGCAATTTAGTGGGGTACCAACAGAGGATCCATATCTTTACCTCCGGTTGTTCATAGAAGTGTGTGATTCATTCAAGTTGCAAGGAGTCATGGATAAAACTTTAAGGCTAAAACTATTCCAATACTCTTTACTAGATAGAGCGAGAGCTTGGTTGAACTCAATACCCCCAGATTCGGTGGCCATCTGGAATAGTTTGGCGAAGAAATTTTTGATGAAATATTTCCCACCAACTAAAAATGCTAAGCACTGAAATGATATTACTTCTTTTTAGCAGTTGGATGGGGAATTGTTATATGAATCATGGGAGCACTTTAAGGAATTGCTAAGAAAGTGCCCACACTATGGAATCCCTCATTGGATCCAAATGGAGACATTTTATAATGGCCTTAATGCTCATACTCGGTCAATGGTGGATGTGTCTGCTAATGGTGCTCTTCTTGCAAAGTCCTATAATGATGCTTATGAGATTTTGGAGCGAATGGCCAAGAATAACAATCAATGGCCGACTGAAAGAGTTACTGTAGGAATGCGTGTTGCTGGAATTCATGATGTTGATGCAGTCACAGCTTTAATAGCTCAAGTTTCATCGCTGTCCAATATCCTGAAATCTATGAATATGGCTGCTGGAGCAAAACTACAGAGCAACAAGCTACAATTTCTTGTGTTTATTATGATGAGGGGCATTTATTTGACAGCTGTCCATCTAACCCTGCTTCAGTATGTTACGTAGGGAACTATAACAAGAACAACAATCTATTTTCAAACACTTACAACTAAGGATGGAGGTAGCATCCTAATTTTTCATGGAGTAACCAAGGAGCTACTTTAGATATAACTCTAAATAGACCATCCCATCCACCTGGTTTCCAACATCATCTGCCACAGCAACAACAGTATCAGAAATAACAATATCTAGAGTGATCCAGCTCTATGGAAGCTTTATTGAAGGAGTATATGGCGAAAAATGACAGTATTATTCAGAATCAGTCTGCAAAGATTCAAAGCCGAGCAGCCACACTCAGAAACTTCGAGAATCAAATGGGGCAGTTAGCCAATGCCCTGAATAGCAGGCCTCAAGGTTCTTTGCCAAGTGAAATAGAAAATCCAAGGTGTGAGAATAAAGAGCATTGCAAAGTGATCTCATTCAAGAGTGGGAAAGAGCTGAAAGGGCCCGAGCTAAAGCTTAAACAATCAAGAGAGCCCTCTTTAATCCAAGGAGAAAAGGATAAGGAAGATAGAGTGGAAAATGTAACAAAGCAAACTGTTGAAAAAGAGACATCTGCTACAGCATCGCTATAGCAAGATTGCCTAGAAAAGCAAAATCGCAGACCACCGCCACCTTTTCCTCAACAATTTCACACGCAGCAGCAAGACAAGCAATTCAACAAATTTTTGCAGGTTTTGAAGTAGTTGCATATCAATATACCACTCGTAGAAGCTTTAGAATAGATGCCAAAGTATGTCAAATTCATAAAGGACATCTTCTCCAAGAAAATAAGATTAGGAGAGTTTGAAACAGTGGCACTGACCAAAGAGTGCAGCTCCATCTTGCAGAGTAAAATCCCTCCTAAAATTCAAGACCCTGGAAGCTTTACAATACCATGTTCTATTGGTGACACCTATTACGGAAAAACCTTGTGTGACCTAGGAGAAAGCATAGACTTGATGCCCATGTCAGTTTTCAGAAAGTTGGGAATTGGAGAAGTAAGACCAACTATAGTTACTCGTCATCTTGTATATGGATCTTTTGCTCACCCTAAAGGAAAAATCGAAGATGTTTTAGTTCGGGTGGACAAGTCCATATTCCCTGTGGATTTTATTGTGTTGGATTATAAGGCCGACAAGGAGGTGCCTATAATCTTAGGTAGGCCATTTCTTGCTACTAGAAGGACATTGATTGATGTGCAAAAAGGAGAATTCACTATGCGAGTTGATGATGAATAGGTCACTTTCAATGTGTTCAAGACTGTGATTACGGATGAAATAGAAGAGTGTTCAGCCATCAATGTGTTAGATTCACTTGTGCTGAAGCAATTCCAAGGAACTTATGATAACAATCTGATTTCGGTATCTACCAAGGCCGCTTTTGATGAAGAAATTGAAGAAGAGGGCTATGTACCATGGGTGGACACAAAGCATTCACTTGCTAGACCGGGAAAGTAATTTGAATCTCTTGAATTATTGGAGAGGGATTTCAAGCCTTCTAAACCATCAGCTGAAGAACCTCCAATTGTGAAATTGAAACTATTGCCTTCTCACTTAAAGTATGCATATTTGGGTGACTCAAACACGTTACTGGTAATTATTTCTTCAGCTTTGAGTTTGGGGCAAAAGCAGCAATTACTTACAATACTTCGAAGGTTTGAGAAAGCCATAGGGTGGACCATTGCCGATATCAAGGGAATTAGCCCTACAATCTGTATGCATAAGATTCTGCTGGAAGATTGCTTCAGCAATTTTGTGGAGCAGCAGTGAAGATTGAATCCAATTATGAAGGAAGTAATGAAGAAAGAGGTGATCAAGTGGCTGGATGCAGGGATAATTTATCCAATTTCAGACAATTCTTTGGTCAGCCTAGTTTAGTGTGTGCCTAAAAAGGGAGGTATAATAGTTATGGCTAATGATAATAATGAATTAATTCCCACAAGTACAGTAACTGGTTGGAGGGTGTGCATGGCCTATAAAAAGCTCAATAAGGCTACAAGAAAAGATCATTTCCCACTACCATTCATTGAAAAAATGCTTGACATACTTGCTGGTAAGGAGTATTACTGTTTCTTGAATGGATACTCAGGTTACAACAAGATTGTTATAGCACCTGAGGATCAGGAGAAGACAACTTTCACCTGCCCCTATGGAACTTTTCCCTTCAGGAGAATACCATTCGGTCTTTGTAATGCTCCAGCAATGTTCCAGCGATGCATGATATCTATTTTCAGCGATATGGTGGAAAAGACCCTTGAAGTTTTTATGGATGAATTTTCTGTATTTGGGGAATCCTATGAAGAGTGCTTGCTGAATTTAGAAAAGGTCTTGGAGCGATGCGAGAAACTAATCTGGTCCTAAATTGGGATGCCACTTTATAGTGTAAAAAGGCATTATATTAAAGGCATTATATTGGGTCATAGAGTTTCCAAGCACGGCATTGAAGTGGACAAGGCAAAAACTGAAGTTATTGAGAAGTCGCCACCACCAATATCAGTCAAGGTATCAGGAGTTTCTTGGGACATGCTGGTTTTTACAGAAGATTCATAAAGGATTTTTCAAAAATTTCTAAGCCACTGTGCACTTTGCTGGAGCAAAACAGATCTTTTGAATTCAATGAAGAATGTATGTAAGCATTCTCGGAGCTGAAGCGAAGACTTATTTCTGCCCCAATTATAGTAGCTCCGAACTGGTCTTTACCATTTGAGCTGATGTGTGATGTAAGTGATCATGCAGTTGGAGCTGTATTGGGACAGAGAAAAGAAAAGGTATTCCATTCTATTTACTATAGCAGTAGGACTTTATTTGATACTCAACTGAACTACACCATTACCGAGAAGGAGCTCCTAGCTGTTGTTTTTGCCTTTGATAAATTCAGATCTTATCTTGTGGGAACAAAAGTCACTATTTATACAGATCACTCAGCAATCAAGTATCTCATTGCAAAGAAAGATGCCAAACTGAGATTGATCAGATGGTTGCAAGAATTTGATTAGGAGATAAAAGATAGGAAGTGTTCTGAGAATCGTGTTCTGAGAATCAAGTTGTAGATCACTTATCAAGAATGAAAGCAGGAGATGCAAAGGAGATTAAAGAGCCAATTCGAGAAATATTCCCAGATGAACAACTTTTAGTTGTACAGCAGGTGACTACTCTATAGTATGCAAACTTTGCTAATTATTTAGTTAGTGGATTACTTCCACCTGAGATGAGCAGCCAGCAGTGAAAGAAATTTTTCCATGATATCAAAGCTTACTGTTGGGATGAACCTTACCTTTTCAAGCAATGTGCAAATCAGATTTTGCGTAGGTGTGTTCCTAGCGAAGAGATTTATAGCATCCTACACCATTGTCATTCATTTCCATATAGGGGATATTTTGGAGGTGTTAGAACAGCTACTAAGGTCTTGCAATCAGGTTATTATTGGCCAACCATCTTCAAGGATGCTTATGAATTTATCAAGACTTGTGATAGGTGTCAAAGAACTGGGAACATCTTTCATGGCATGAAATGCCCTTAAACAATATTCTGGAAGTTAAGTTATTTGATGTGTGGGGCATAGATTTAATGGGACCATTTCCTCCATCTTTTAGGAATCTTTACATCTTGGCAGCTGTAGACTATGTGTCTAAATGGGTGAAAGCTTTGGCATTTCACACAAATGATTCCAAGGTAGTAATGAAGTTCTTGCATAAGAATATTTTTACACGTTATGGCTTTCCAAGAGCCATTATTTGTGATGAAAGAACACACTTTGATAGCAAGCAGTTTGAGAATCTTTTGGCCAAATATGGGGTGAGGCATAAAATAACTACAGCATACCATCCACAGACAAGTGGCCAAGCAGAAATTACCAATAGAGAGATCAAAAGAATTTGGAGAAGGTTGTGAATCCCACTAGGAA
Source organism: Parasponia andersonii (assembly GCA_002914805.1). Lineage (NCBI taxonomy): Eukaryota > Viridiplantae > Streptophyta > Magnoliopsida > Rosales > Cannabaceae > Trema > Trema andersonii. Next base: position 225,607 of record JXTB01000201.1, on the reverse strand, counting down.
AGATTGGTCAACAAGACTTGATGATGCTCTTTGGGCCTACAGAATAGCCTTCAAAACACTATTGAGGATGTCTCTATGTAGGCTAATCTTTGGGAAAGCATGTCACTTGCCAGTGGAGCTAGAGCACCAAGCATATTAAGCGATAAAAAAACTCAACATTGACCTTCAAGCTGCTGGGGAAACATAGCTGCTGCAGCTAAATGAGCTGGAAGAATTTCGGATGTGTGCTTACGAGAGTACCAAGTTATACAAAGATAAAACAAAAAAAAATGGCATAATAGCAAGATCTAACAAAGGACCTTTGAATCTGGGCAGCAAGTCCTGTTGTTTAATTCTCGATTGAAGCTATTTCCTGGTAAATTGAAGTAGAGGTGATCAGGTCCATTCAAGATTGCCAAGGTCTATCCATATGGTGTTGTTGACTTATTGGAAGAAAACTCAGGACACCAGTTCAAGATCAATGGCCAAAGATTAAAGCACTATTGGGAACCTGAATTTGACAGAAGGAAGACCTCAGTCACTCTACAAGACCTATGAATGAACACGAAGTCAGGCTATTAACTCTAAACTAAGCGCTTAGTGGGAGGCAACCCACTACTTATCACCCTTTTAATTCTTTTCTTTCTTTACCCTTTAGAAATTTTACATTTTCCTGTTCTTTTGTTAGCTGTTAAAAAAAAAAGGGTAACGAGAGGTAAAAACTTAATTTTTGATCCGTGGTTAATTCTTATGCAGGGAAGCGTGCCTAACAGTGGAGATAAGTGGGAAAGTAGGAATTCAGGAAGGATTTTTGGTATTCCAATGCAGAACGGTAGAATCCCAAGAAATGATAGATTACTACAGCAACGAAATTAGTGTTATATATTTACTACAGCAACAAACCCAGTTCCAGACTATTCAAAAAAAAAATATATATATATATATATAATAATCAAAAAGAAAGAAAGTGGGGTAACTTTTTCTCCTTTTTAAAACCCTAGCCCCAAATAATCTCTTTCAACAGCAACCTCATTTTAGTCTCCACCTCACCAATTTCCTTTTCTTTGACGGCCGCTGGCAATTCTGGTGAGGGGTTTCATTTTCGCTCAAGTTTGGGGGAGAAAACTCTGCTGTGCACGAGAAATAGGAATCAAGCGAGTATCTCGTAAAGCCTCTAAATCAGTCAAGTTCGAATCTGAAGAAGCCAAAGTAAGGTATGAAGAGAACATTCAAAATCAGCCTCTAAGTACCGAGAAAAGGTTCGTGTGGGATAATAATGTGCCACTAGGGCAGCTGCCATTCATTGCAGATTTTATCATCCAATACAACTGGCAGCTATTCTGCGCTCACCAGAGGACCCGATTGTGCCTCTGGTTCGTGAATTCTACGCCAACCTGACTAATCCAGAAGAGGACACCATGTAGTTAGAAGAGTTCAGGTGCCTTTGAGCGTGGAAGCCATCAATACCATCTTCGGTTTAGGGAATCCGGTAGATGAGCACTCTGAATTCGTCGAAAACTTCACAGAATCTGAACTGCTCATGGTGCTGGAGACTGTTACTGTAGCAAGAGCCGAGTGGAATGTCTCATCCCAGGATGCCTACACATGCCTTCGGAGCTCACTAAAACCACCTGCAAAAGTATGGTACCATTTTCTAAAATCTCGATTGCTGCCTACCACATATGGAAAAATAGTTTCCAAGGAGCGTTTGTTATTGTTGTACTCCATGTTGACTGGTAAATCTATCAACGTGGATCTAATGATTTATAGGGAAATTTGTGGGTGCGCTGCGAGGAAATCAGGGGTTCTATTTTTCCCGTCCCTTAGTACCTGGATGTGTCGCAATGCTCGTGCTCCTTATCTGGTCAATGAAGAAAAGCTACACAACACGGACGAAATAGAAGCCATTGCCGGGGCTAGAATATCCAAAGAAAGACCAGCCGAGTCTACCCATCAACCTTTATCAAGCAGACCTACTGCAACATCCAGCAGTAGCACCAACAGTGATATCCTACATCTGATAAAGTCCCTAGAGTAGTGCATGATTTAACAGGAGGTACAGTAGTACCAGTTGATGTCTAGTTTAGGTACTTTTCTTTATTTTATTTTGGACTATGGTGTTTCTGATGTTTGAAATATAATACAGTCAATATCTAGTTTATTTCTGTTAATTTCCAGTAGAAATACTGAAATTAGGACTTGAGTTCTGATGAATTTAAATGACAGTATCTTTGAAGGAAGGCTGAACTTAAGTCAAGACTGGGAGTAACTTTGTTGCAGTAACGCGCCGGAGTAACACTGAATAGTAAAATTCTTTTTTTAGCTGGCATCTTTTACGCACAGCTGGTATTGACAGCTAATATTAAATACCAGCTAGGGAAAAATAAAGTAAAAGTGGTCCTTACTCCACATTTTGCTAACACGTGTGTTAGGGTACCTTACCTACTCTAATATAAAAAGAAAGTGTACTGTAGGAAGAAGGTCGTGACAGCTTAAGAGAGAAAATTACACAAAAAAGGAAGAGAGGAGAGAGGGAATAGTACAAGAAAGAAAAGGACGAAGAAGGAGGAGTACTAGCAGCAGTAGTAGGCGAAAAATAACTATCATCCAGCTAGCACTTTCTTGACTTCTTTTAATCTTCTTCTATTGAATTCTTTATTTCCTTTCTTGAATATTTTGAAATTGATGGAGTATTTTAAGCTGCTATTGTTTAAATTTCAGATCATGAGCTAAGTTTCTTTAGCTAGGATATTGATGAATCTAAGGTTGTAATGAAGGATTAAATGTTGTTTTAAGTGTTTATGGTAATTTCCTCTTGTTCACTCAAGTGAGCTTTATTATTATGTCCTATTATTATTTGGCCATTAATATTTAGGATAAATAAACTGGGATTAATTCTAGAAAGGTTAATTCAGTTAGATCTAGCTTGAATGATGCATGTTTCAAGTATCTCTTTAGTAGATCTTTGAATTAGTAATGACATAGGAATATATTGTTACCATGTATAACCCATTGAAAATCGATGTTATAAATGGAGTATTAAGAACTGGATCTGTATAGGAATATGTTAAATCTAGTTTGAAGAACTCAAAACATAATAAATTTGGAAGATTATTATGTATAGAAGGAATTTTCGGTTACTAAAGTGAATTTTGCCGTAAGCATTGCTACAGCAATTGTATCCAGAATTGCAATCGAGGAGGATTCAATAATTCCAGCTTAATATCTCTATTGATTTACAATCTCTAGTTTAGATCGTATTGTTTTATGTTTGGCATTTATATTTTTTATTTGCATCTGTTAGTTCTTCTAAATTCTTAATTTAGCTTGTTTTGATATTTAGTTTTTCTAACTGATTTTGGTAATAAATCCCTGTGGAGACGATACTCAACTTATTACTATATTATTTTTTCGGCACGTGTACTTGCGTAGCAATTATAAAATAAACCAACACTATACTCGTTGTGTATGTACTCAATAATCTCCTCGAGCGACCTTCATCTCTTCTTATCCGCCTTGATCGTACCTAAAATTTACCCACAAACCACTTTACTTGTTGCTTGTCTATGGTCATGGACAATAATATCTAATGAGCAAGTATGCTCACTAACATACTTTCTAATCATCCACAATCTAACTTTATGACTCCTAGAAGTACGAACGTATCATGAACAACCAAAACTAATGCATTGAAACATAAGCCTATATGGGCTAGACTTAACGGTTTCAAACTCAAAGTTCTTCTTAAAAGCAAACATACCTAAAGCCCTCTATAATAATATTTTATTAGCAAACATATACTTTTCCGTAATATCATCTAATTTATTGGGGTCTACTAAGTAGCTTTCAATATCATCACAACTAGGAGAGTTGCTAAAACTAGGAATCAAAACATGAGAAGCAACAGAACTTCCAATGTTGTTAGATGAAGAAGAACCAATCTCAAACATTCTCAATACACCACTAGATATTGAGATTGAACTAACCTCAAGAATATCTGAAGCCATCCCAATAGAAGATGAACTAACCTAAGTAATCCTAGATGTACTCACAGCAACATCTATCAATGAAATCTCATCATAGGAAATTATAAGTGGGTACTTCATATCACTATTACCTTTGGCCATGTACAAATACCAACCTAATCTACTGTCACTTTTAATCTCTAAAAGATTATTACTAGGACCCTCAAACTTCATATCAACAAACAAATGAACAATATGCCTCAATCGATCCAATCGTAAATATGCCTCTCTAAAAAGAAAATCCAAAAATTCTATATACCCCCAGTTTTCATCAACCAATATACCAGTAAACCTATAATCCAGGTATGTTCTACTCTTATCCCAGTGACCATGATAGCGAATAATAATGGGTATCTTCATCATCCCTAGGAAATATTACGAACATATGAGAATAGACAAGTAGTATACAAGGTACATAAAAAAATATACCACATTCATAAATATGCAGACATGATATATATATATATATGCATATGAACCATAAATCAATATACAAAAATAACTAATAATCATATACCAACAATAGAGACAATAATTTTGTAGAATGCAAATGGTATATATAAGTTAGTACATGGTAAATAGGAGTTTTAAGTCTATTCATATAATGTTGAACTCTAAGGAAACAAACTCATGAGATATAAAAATAAAAGCATGTATATAACATTTTAATATGTTGTATATAAGATTGTAAACTAGGTATATACGATATACACAAAGCAGAAAATAATATTTATGTATGCCAGCATATATGCCAACATACAAAACTTATATATATACTGCGTATAAAAATATATGAACCATTCTAGAAAAAATTTCAAACCAAAAAAACAACTCAAAAAAACATAAAAGTACACAAATCACCACTGATCACGAGCTAAAATAATATTATATTGAATATTAACTAAAATAGCAATATACATTAGCAATAAAATACAAAAAAAATCCCCAATTCAATTAAGAAAATGACGTAAAAATAATCAAAATAAATTTCAAAGATCATACATACCTCAATAACTCAATCAATATATTTCACACCACCGGAGAAGAAGCAATTGCTGGATAAAAGAGACTACCATCGGAAAAAATTTGAGAGAGAAAGAGAGAGAATTACTAGTAGAGAAAGTACAGAGAGATAAACTTCCAACGAA
>JXTB01000201.1:133862-215492 GCA_002914805.1 Parasponia andersonii | reverse complement strand
TTTTTTTCTTTCTAAGATATTCTATCATGTATTTTCATCATCATCCTCTACCCTTGTCGCTATCTTTCAGTTTCTTAATTTGTATGGACATATATGATTATGAAAGTAAATAAAAGAAAATTAAAGGAAGAACTACAGAAGGCCTATTCAGTTCAATTTTAATTATTTCATTCCTATTGTTTGGTGGTTTTGGAATCATACGCAAATTAACAATTGTCATAATTGATATTCGTTTTGGGAAAAGACTATATTAGAATCCAACTAGTTCTTTGTAGCTTTCCTTCTAAGAAAGAATGATGGCAAATGATATATCATCACCACGAATTGGATAGTTGCCTTGCGTCAGTACAGTACTGTCCAATTAATCCGCATTTATTATTCTCACGATAATGAGATGATTCTATAGTCATATATATACTTCTAAATTATAAAAATTCAATTTCTAATTACTCTTAGTTTATGCTCATTAAAATTTAAAGATGGTTTTGTTTTTCCTTTTGTGCGACATGAAAGTATATAAGATCAGGAGTTTTTAAGAAAGGAAACAAAATGAGAACTTGGAAAATTAAGGGTTAGTTGTTTCACCCATTCCATTCTATTCAAATAAAAAACTCAATGGAGTAAGTGTTTGTTTTAATAATTCTAGTTTTTTTCCATTTAAATGATTTTTTAGAATGTATATTTATTTCAATAATTCAGTTTTTTCTTTCAAATGATACATCATTAGATCTTAGAATGAGAATGGAGCTTATAAAGTATTTTTGAATAGTTCATTCTAATGCCTCTCATTCTAATTATAATTCATTCTAATTTTTTTAGTACACATATCTCTTATTCTAATTATAACACGTGGAGGTTACTTTTAGTTAAATAATGTACTTTTCAATTTTGTTTTTGCGAAGTAAACATTTTAGTGGTCCATCAAACGTGTTTTATATTATATATTTCTTTTTTATATAGGTTATTTTTTCATTTTGAAGAGTAGTAATTTTCATTAATCATAGAAAGAAAGCACAATACCCATCAAAGGAGTGATGGGCTTTAAGATACAAGCCTATATATGTTATTTTTCAAATGGTCTATTTAGCAAACTAGTTGCCTATTCATATTATTCATATGTACTTGGTCTCCGGTTCAGGCTAAACAGCATATGGTTTATCGTGTATATATATATTTGTAGATATAAATCAACATTAATGATAACATCAAGGTTAATTTCATCCCAAAAAAACAGATCCATGAACTATTTGGAGCGAGAAGTTAAAATAAAGGCCACTTTGTGGAACAGAGTAACTATCTTTTGCATTAATTGAAATTTGCACAAAGTGACATAATATGATTTTTAACTATAATAGTATATTATATATGAATATAAATATTAATGGTGATTAACAGTCATAGTTTCATCAGATGCTTTGATCAGATTTTGATTTAATTATGTTTGAGGTGTTCTCTTTACTAAATAAGCGCATTTAAAATAAAGAGAACTAGCTAGCACCCACAATAGTTCAATTAATTGTCGTCCTATGTCATTGATGTACATATCTTGCATGCACAAATATACAATCTCTTTTTCCATTAAAAATGTCAGCAATAGTTGAGGGCTTAAGTAAAGAGATTTGAGAGTAATTTTATATACCCAAAAAATTATAAAGTTCTTCTAACCCATAATTGATAATTATGGTGACGCTAATGAAAAGGATATGGATATATAAAGGCAAAAGTTATACATATATGTACCTTAAATTAAATAGTGGCTTAGGTTCTGTCCACTTGGCACACCTGGTAATTAATTTCATCCCTTAAATTTGTTAGGCCACCAAGCTGATTGGTTACGGGGAAAACAAACACGCCTAGTTTGGAACCGTCCAAAAAAAAAAGCATGTATGTTTTTCGACATTAAAAAATATGTAAATTTAACTAAGAGTGATGATGACAATTATAAAAAAGCATATAGATTAAGCATTGTTTTTGTGAATGTATTATTATTTGGCTTTCCAAATGGATTGGGACAAGGTGACATACGGAGCAACATGATTTGCATTGACTTTCACTATCATGCTCGTCACCCTCGTGTCACCTTACTTATAATATCTTTTATGTTTATTTTTACATATATTATATATACATGCCCATATCATGCGGCTATTGGTAGGGTCAAACTCTCTACGTTTCATCATACTATTGGAGGAAATTGTGTCTATACTTTTAATAAAGCATAAAACTAATATGACTGATAATTAAGCAATTATCTATACCCATATAATTGAAGATATTTCTGAAAAAAAAAGTATATAAAAAATCCTCATGTAATTTATATTTGCAATCGAGGGATATTGTTAATTTAATTCAAGACCTTGGATTATTTCAATTTATTTTTTGCAATTGATAATAAATAATGTTGCTAACTTAGATTTTGTTAATGTTTAAAAAGTATTTTTATTTTCTGTTGAAAGTATCGAAATAGTAAAAACCACAAAATGTTGGATTACTAATGAGTTTGCTTTAGAAAAAATTACCCTCGTCCTGCTTCAATATTGGTCAACCTTAATGCCTCTTATTGGTGTGACACGAATAAAATATTGAACAAATCAACAATTGCAGCTCACCAACCAGTCGCAATAGAAACAGTAAAAAAAGACAGCCACAATAGGAATAGTAAAAGGGCAGCCGCAATAGCAATAGTAAAAAGGGCAGCCACAATAGCAATAGTGAAAAGAGCAGCCACAATAGCAATAGTAAAAGATTATGTTCACACCACCTTTTAAGTTCTATAAATACGGAGGGATTCATCACTTGTTTTGCATCTCATTCTAAATCATCTTCCTTTCTAAGAGAGAATTCAAGCCTAGGAATTCCTCTTAGTGTCCCACTTTTTTTTCTCTTAAATTATTTAGAGAGAGTGTTTTCTCATATTTCAAGAGAAAGAGATGGTTCATTTGTTCTCTCTTTGTATTTAGAGAGAAGTGAGTTGTAATCTTCTTTTCATAGTAAAATTCTTCACAGCCTTATCCGTGGACATAACCTAAATTAGGTGAATCACGTTAATTCTTTTGTGTGCCTTATTTATTTTTAATTTACCAAAATTTTCTCAACTCGTATTTTAGCTGTGTGTTCTCACTTCTGCAAAACCGATCTCCTAACAGTGGTATCAAAGTCATTGCTTGGAGTACTATTACATATACATACTGTTCATGTATACGGTACTATTCACATATACGGTACTATTCACATATAGTGAAACGGTGGTAACTAAACAAATCATAGTAAACAAAATTGATGGCAAAATTCGATATTAAGAAGTTTAATGGGAGTAATTTCTCTTTGTGAAAAATGAAAATAAAAGCAATCTTGAGAAAAGATAATTGCCTAGCAGCAATTGGAGAAAGACTGCTGAGAAAACTGATGATAAAAAGTGGGACGAGATGGATTGCAATACTATCGCTAACTTACATCTGGTGCTAGCAGATGGAGTCCTGTCGAGTATTGAGGAGAAGAAATCAGCCAAGGAGATATGGGATACACTGACAAAGTTGTATTAAGCCAAGTCGCTTCATAATAAAATTTTCTCAAAGAGAAGATTTTATACCCTTCGGATGGCGGAATTAACAACGGTGACCGACCACATCAACACCCTCAACACTCTATTCTCACAGCTCACACCAATGGAGCATAAAATAGAGGATAATGAACGTGTAGAAATCTTACTTCAGAGTCTACCTGATTCGTATGATCAACTCATCATAAATGTGACCAGCAATGCTACAACTCTAGTTTTCAACGATCTTACAGCTGTTGTTCTCGAAGAAGAAAATCGGCGTAAGAACAAGGAAGACAGATTAGCAAGTTCACAGCAAGTATAGGCTTTGACAATGAGAGGGAGATCAACGGAACGTGGCCTTAGTGGGAGTCAGAGTCATGGTAGATCAAAGTCAAGAAGTAAGAAGAATGTTAAGTGTTATCACTGTGGCAAGAAAGGGCACGTCAAAAGGGAGTGTTGGCAACTCAAGAAGAATGGAGATTCCAGAAGGAAGGATCCCGAGTCATCAAATACTCAGAGGAATGTTGCACATACTTCAGATGATGGAGAAATCATGTATAGTGAAGCAGCAACAATTTCTAAGGACAAACAGTAGCTCACTGATGTTTGGTTAGTGGATTCCGGAGCAACATGGCACATAACTTCTCACAGAGAATGATTTCACACATATGAACCTGTCTCTGGAGGATCTGTATTCATGGGTAATGATCATGCCTTAGAGATCGCTAAGATTGGTACTATCAAAATAAAGATGTATGATGGCACTATTCATACTATTCAAGAGGTGCGATATGTGAAGGGCTTGAAGAAAAATCTATTATTTTTGGGATAATTAGATAACCTTGGCTGCAAAACTCGTGTTGAGAATAGGATCATGAAGATTATGAAGGGCGCGCTTGTAGTAATATAGGCGGAGAAAATCGCAGTGAATCTATATATGCTTAAAGAAGATACACTGATGGAAGCGGGGTATCAGTTGCTTCAACGAATTCCGGAGAAGAATCAACGATGATGTGGCATCGTAAGCTTAGCCATATGTCGGAACGAGGCTTGAAAATTCTCTTTGAATAAAGGTTGCTTCCTGGTCTCACAAAGATATCTTTAACCTTTTGTGAGCATTGTGTCACAAGTAAGCAGCATAGATTAAAGTTTAGCACATCCAATTCTAGAAGTAACAAAGTTCTAGATTTGATTCACTCTGATGTTTGGCAAGCATCGGTAATGTTCCTAGGAGGAGCTAGACACTTTATATCTTTTATTGGTGATCACTCCAGGAGATGTTAGGTGTATCCTATCAAGAGGAATGCAGATGTATTTTTAGTCTTCAAAATATTCAAAGTACGGATAAAGCTTGAATCTGGAGAAAAGATCAAGTGTTTAAGAACGGATAATAGCGGAGAATATACAAGCGATGAATTTGATAACTTCTGTCAACAAGAAGGTATCAAGAGGTAGTTCACAGTGGCGTACACTCCTCAATAAAATGGAGTGGCAGAGTGGATGAACAGAACCTTGTTGGAAAGAACAAGAGCAATGTTGAAAGCTGCAGGTCTATCCAAGACATTTTGGACAGAAGTAGTCAAAACTGCCTGTTATGTGATTAATCGATCTCCATCAATAACGATTGATCTGAAGATACCGATAGAGATATGGACTGGTAAGCTAGCTGATTATTATCACTTACATATGTTTGGATGTTTTGTGTACATGATGTACAACGCTCAAGAAATCACAAAACTAGATTCAAAGTCTAGAAGGTGTGTACTCTTGGGATATGCTGATAGAGTCAAGGGATATCGCTTATGGGATCCTACTGCCCATAAGGTTGTCATCAGCAGAGATATGATATTTACAAAGAATAAACTGCAAGAGAAGGGAGACAATAGCAGACCATAAAGTATTATAGTTCAGGTAGAAAAGAATACTGAAGATTCAGATTCTTCTGAAGTAGCACCAGAGTACGAAGTAGAAGAACCAGTCGAGAAACAGGTTTCTGAAATTTTTCGGTCAACTCGTAAGAGAAGAACATCGTCATGGCACTCAGATTATATCACTGAGAGCAATATAACATACTGTCTTCTAATAGAGAAAGAAGAGCTAACAACTTTCCATGAGGCTACCAAAAGCCCAAATGTATCCCTATGGATGACAGCAATGCAAGAAAAGATTGAATCCCTTCATAAGAATAAGACATGGGATCTTGTTTCGCTACTACAAAGAAGGAAGTCTATTGGCAACAAATGGGTATACAAGATCAAGCGTGATAGCAATGATCAAATGGAGCAGTATTGTGTGAGATTGATGGTAAAAGGATATGCTTAGAAAGAAGGTATTGACTTCAATGAGATATTTTCACTTGACAACAATTAGAGTGGTTCTGGCGATGTGTACTACGTTTGACCTACATCTAGAGCAGCTAGAAGTGAAAACTACTTTTCTTCATGGAGAACTTGAAGAAGAGATTTATATGCTCCAACTAGAAGGTTTTGCTAAAACAGGCAAGGAGAACTTAGTTTGCAGGTTGAACAAATCTCTATACGGACTCAAACAGGCGCCGAGGTATTAGTATAAGAGATTTGATTCTTTCATCATAAGTCTTGGGTACAACAGACTCAATTCAGACTACTGCACATACTTCAGGAGGTTTGATGAAGATAGTGACTTTATTATCTTATTATTGTACATGGATGATATGCTGGTAACGGGCCCCAACAAAGGCAGAATCCAAGAATTGAAGGCACAGTTAGCTAGAGAATTTGATATGAAGGACTTGGGACTAGCAAACAAGATTCTAGATATGCAAATTCATCAAGACCTAGGTAACAGGAAGATTCGGCTTTCTCAGAAGAATTATTTGAAGAAAATCTTGCGCCGCTTCAATATGCAAGATTGTAAGTCGCTTTCTACCTCACTTTTTACGGTACTCGAGACATCTCCATCCTCTCTGCTTCATTGCTAGAACACATCCCAGAGGACAACTTGAAGTTCTTCTTTTTTTGTATGACTACTTGACCAATGTTGAGTTTGAGGCTTTTGCTACTGTTCTTTGGAGAGAAAGAAATAATGTGGTATTCGGCTAATACTCTAAAACTCTTTTGGATGATATATCTGATGCAGGTTCCTTTCTGAATGAATTTTCAGCTAACGAAGTGCGAAATTGAGCATCCCATTCGATCCTCGATGACGAATGTTATTCCTTGGGAATTACCCCCTCCAAGTCACCTTTAAATTAAATATGGATGTTGCTTACTTTTTTCACCAGGGCTTCATTGGAATTGGAGCCATTATTAGAGTTGCCACTGGTATGGTTTGTGTTGCTATGGGCAAATATATTAATGGCCTTTTTGAGCCTTTGATTGCTGAGTTATTGGCTCTTAGAAAAAGTATTTATTTTGCTCTTCGTAAAGGGTTCGTAATTCAATTTGCTGAAAGTGATTCACAGTTGGCTATTGGCTTGGTGAACTCTACTGATGGTCTATTCTCTAATGATCTCATTATTAGGGATGTAAAGTCCCTATTAAGAAGTTGCAAGGGTAAATCTTATCACTTTGCCCCCGACCTGGAAATGAAGTGACTCATTCGCCAAAAATTATATTAATGTTAAAGATGTTATGTTTTACGATTCAGAACTTCCTCTTGATATTGCTCAGATTATAGCAAAAGATGTTCCTCTTTAACGAAGTTATTACTTTTTCAAAAAAAAACAAGTATATGAAATCATATATAACATACATATAACTAGATGCGATCAAGATCATATACAGATCATCATATACCACTAGAAAATCTTATGTAAGCACACGACCTTCTGTTTTGTTTTGGTTACGTGGGGCCCTTATACTCCCATTGCCCATCTCTTATGCCTTTCTATGATATATTTACTCTACGCTCAAGGCGATAATGAATGTATGAAATCAATAAAATAAAAGCGATATTACATTAGAATGTCAGCTTATTGTTAAAGCTAGCATTATCAAATTTAATTTAATCGAAAAGACCTACCTAGATTTATTAGTGTATATTGTCTATATGTAACCACTGAAGCAATATGTGGACTAATAAGGATTGACTAAAATGAATTAACAAAGTTTATACTACTACACATGCCTAATAATTGGCATGAGATTAAATAAATATGCAATCCTCTAACTTTTAACCTTTTTTCAAGGGAAAAAGATTACTAGTACTGCCTTGGAATTAGCCGTTGGATTAGTACACGATGATGCATTTAGTTTCACAATAAGAAAGCTTAACAAAGAGAGAGGACAAAAAACAAGTACAATAAAATAAAGAAAAAAAATGAAGGCAATGACATTAAAAAGAGCAAATTTGGTGGTTTGTAGGACCAAGGGTCTCATTTCAATAGCACAAACACTATGTACATAAAAAAACAAAAAAGTCTCAAGTTGTGGTCATCATAACCACAAGCCTCCATAGTCTCCCTTTATATTGGCCATCATCAAACACTATGATCACCTGTGTCGGCCAATTTTGATTGCTTCTTCTCCCATTCCCCCTATTCTCCATCAAATCTCACTCTCCCAAATCCTAAACCAACTCCCCCAAAAACCCCTCTCTCTCCCAAAACTAAGATACCTTCTAAATCAAAACAAATTTCATTACTATTCAAATAGCAAATATCTCGCTCTCCATATTACAGTATACCAAATATTTTGTACCCATTTTGTTTTCAGAAACAAGAAAACAAAACCCTGCTTCTTAAAAAAATTTCACTAGTCCCAAATTTCAATACCCAATATCTCTCTCCCCGTATTCCTATATACCAAATTTTTCGTACCCATTTAGTTTTTAGAACCAAAAACCAAAACCCACTTCATTTCTCTATATCTTCTCTTAATTTCTATACATATAGACGTATATATACACATACGAAACATGAAGCACCAAGAGTTCATGGCCCTTCAAAGAAGTTCCAGTACAAGCAGTGCGAAAGGCTCAAGAAAGGTCATTCCGGCGACGACCCACTTCCGGTCATCGTCGACGACGACTCTATCGCCGGAAACCGACGGAATCGCCGACAATCTTCTCACCAGAAGCCGGAACCACCGCCACTCTCCGGTGACCTACGACAATTTTACCAAGACCCACATTAAGCTCTCCTCCATTTTCCGGTCTCTCCTCAACATTCTCTCCTTTCCGGCCATACTCCCCACCTGTAAATGGCTCACCATCCCATCCCAGCTCTCCATAACCCCTTCTCTCGGCCGGAAAGTCACCGGAACCCTCTTCGGCAACCGCCGCGGCCACGTCAGCTTCGCAGTGCAGCTCGAACCCAGATCCGAACCCGTTTTGATCCTGGAGCTGGCGATGTCGACGGCTTCCCTGGTCAAGGAGATGGCCTCGGGGCTCGTACGGATTGCGCTCGAGTCGGAGAAAGTACCGGCCTCTACGAACGGCGGCGCTCGGAAGCTCTTTCAGGAGCCCACGTGGACGATGTACTGCAACGGAAGGAGGTGCGGCTACGCGGTGACCCGCACGTGCGGGGAGTCGGACTCTCACGTGCTGGGGATGGTCCGGAGTGTGTCGGTCGGCGCCGGGGTGATCCCGGTGGTGGACGACGGGAAGAAGAAGGGTGCTGAGTCCGAGGGCGAGTTGCTCTATATGAGGGCGAGGTTTGAGCGAGTCGTGGGGAGCCGTGACTCGGAGGCCTTTTACATGATGAACCCGGATGGTAATGGTGGGCCCGAACTTAGTATTTTTCTTCTTAGATTATAAGTCCAAAAATGAAAAAAAAAAAAAAAAAACCAGTTTGGTTGGATGGATATAGTTTTAGGTACTTTGGGAAAATGTTTAATTAATTAGTGATTTGATTTTCTGTATCTGTATTTTCTTTTTGCTTTTTTTTTTTTTTTGGGTTTAAGTGTAAAACCATTTGGGTTTTGTATCATGTATTACTACTACTACTACTTCTTGATACTCGATATATTTCTAGAGCTTAAAAAAGCATAGACGTGGAGTGAAAAAAGTGGTCAACATACAATAATCAAAATTCTGTATGAGCATTTTGTTTTTGAAAAAAAAAATTCTGTATGAGGTGTTAATAGTACAAGTTTAGTTTGTTTTATTGATTAGTTAACTACTAAAAAATTTCTCATATGAACCTTTACATATGTTTTGGGTTCGTTTTTGTGTGCATGCGTGCTTGCACGTCGATCATAGATTAATTTAAGAGGAAAAATAATTAATGGTTTGCAGGATTAATTGGCACGCTTGTCGTCTCTCTCTAGCTCCCCTAAACATGTATAGAATATTATTGGAAATACCAACGAGAGAGATCATAAAGAAATTAAAAATAAATAAATGCTTCTAGATGGGGGAAGATAGAGGATTCGGAAAACCAAGGTCAGTACATGAATATTTAATTAAATTGTTAATATGTTACCTATTTTGATACGCAGGGAATATGTTTGTGCAGCTAGTATAAATTACTTTTTGAAGAAAAAAAAAAAGTTAAATAACACGTGGAATTGGTAAATAGGCCTACACATTGATCTAGCTGTACCTAATTTTATAATTCTTTTAGTTAGTTTTGAGGAAAAATTCATATAGTTGTTTTATGCCACCTAAACCGTAGTACTCCTAAAACAGAGACCTACTCATTATAAGTTGTTATTGAAATGGAAACAGGTGACTTCTTACCTTGAACTGGATAAATTAAGGAACAGAGCTAATTTTCTATAAGCAAGTTTAGTTGAAATTAGGAAGAGAAATATTAAAGGGTAAATTATATAGGAAAATTAAGATAATTAATTGAAAATTTTTTCATTTTTAATATGATGTAATATGGTATTTTGGGCAAGTAAAAAGACAAACGGATATATTAATTCATGTAGTTTTTACTTAAAAATTGTATAGACTAATTTCCGAAAATACCACCCCCAACACCCCCGGCCCGGTCCCCCCCCAAAAAAAATCATTTCTACTGTTTATTTAACGCTATTGCTCATATTTCATAGAAACATATTTGAGTGTTTGGTATAAGATCCAAATTTTATTCTACATATTTGAAAATAATTTTTTATATAAAAAATTGATAAATAAAATATGATTCGAATCTTACACTAAATGCATCCTAAAGTGCCAATTAATAAGCTTTATTTATTACTAATTGCGCTAATTGTCTCTTCTATTTACTATTTGAAAGCTTATTTATTTTAAATAAAAGCTCTATGTTTTGATGTTTGCTATGTTGCAAATTACAGGATAATGATGGAAATCTTGATGATAAAGGAATAAAAAAAATTAATACTTATACATTAATCATGTTTGTACATATGATATATCGGCATCAACCTTCATGAGAAAAACCACATATTTATATATATGTAACCAATACTTATGACACACGTGTATATATAATTGCTGCTAATTAAAATTCATTTTGTACGTATATTGTAGAAAAAAATATTATTAAATAATATGTATTTATTATTATTTATTTTTTTAATTATTTAATTTAGAATCATGTCTTTATATGTAGCTACGTATTCACAGCTTTATCCCCTTAATTGGTGGAAAATATGTAGGCATCATCCTATCTAGTAGTAGCTAGCTTATAAAGTAATAGTGGTGCACAAATTAAAGGAGCATCTATTTAGGAATCACTGTCATGCACGCATTACAGCAGTGCATATTTCTCCAATATATGTGGAAAGATCTCATCACTAGCTAGCTATATGCATATACCATACTCTCAATTACTCACCCGTTTATTTATTATTTTTTATGTATTTTTTTACGTGGATCGAAAATATCGTAAGTACCATTTCCTTACACTTACATGATTTAGATTCCATGTAAATGTAAATGGGAACAACCAATTAAGTAATATATTGTCTTTAGGGAAAAACGAAGTGCAAGTCATTCTAGGGATATATATCTAGATTTGAGATTTATTCGGTGTCTAGATTTATAACTACTCGAGAAATTAAGTAGTATATATATATATATATGAAATCAAATAATTACTCATATAACATTGTGATAATCGAATATATGAAGTGGATGTTACTCGATGAACAGATTATAAGAGCAAAAGATAATTATTTCTGCAAAGCAATTATTATATTACGTTGTCTCTATTATGGGAGTTAATAATATTACCCGGTCATTTCAAGTTCCATCAAGAAAATATCTGTTTTCTCTGTTTGAAGTATAAGTTTGAGTGGTTCTATTTTCAATAAGAATATAATTGTACAAAAGTACATCATATTAACACCAAGTTGAGAGATTTGATCGATCTTTCTCTCTGTACACGCTCATAATAGAGTGAATAGGAGTCAATTTGGCATTATTAACATACGTTTATCTCTTTCACGGTTAAGTTCGAGTTCTTGTGCCTTCGGCCGGTACACGCGATTAAGATTGATATTGAGATTATTTATCTCATATTTTGACCCTAATTTAGAATTAAGGTAAATAATTTATAATCTTAAAATAATCTAATTCAGGAAGAATAATTTATTTTATTTAAAAATATGAGATTATTAATCCACATTTAAAAGTAACGGAATTTATATTTATTTTAATTTTTTTAAACGAATGAGTCTCACATTATAAATATTTTTAATATTTAGATTAATATAAAATAAATTTATTACACATTTTAAAAAAAATGGGTCTCACATGTAATAATAATAATCATAATCCAATTCAATACTATACTGAACATAAAATAGTATTAAGTTTATCAAATCTAATCTATTACAATTCAATCCAATGTTATTGTTGACGGAGGTTTTGTTAATAATAAATTTAGGAAATTGCAAGAAGTGACTTGTGTGTAAAAATAGTTGACCAAGCGAAGCAAATAAAGAGACAAAAATTTAATAGTGGTTCAACCCTAAAAAAGATGAGCCTACGTCTACTATTCTTCACTATTCTCTGGAGAATTACAAGAGTTTCTCTAAGTCTTAAGATGAGAACAAAAAGAGAACTAGAAAGAATTTGTAGTGAAGTGATTGTGAGATTATTATGTCGTGATTAATAATGAGACTGAGCTCCTTTTATATAGGTGAGGGTTGTTAGTTATTGTTAGCCCAAGATTGACAACCCAAGATGGGGGTGAATTAGGTTTTAAAATATTTTAACAAACTTTTCAACTATTCAAAACCATAGACTACTATTTTAAAACTTTTTAACTAAATCAACAATAATGCCAAACATAAAGGCATTATTGGCAGTTTTTTTGGGCCCCTTAATTCTTAACCCTTCATTTAATTGGTTTTTAAAAATTTAAGGGTTTTGGGGTTGGGGAAGTTGCAACTTGGTTTTTTCGGGGTTTGGCCAACCTTGTGGTTTTGCTTCGTTCCCCGGTCTTGGGCACTTTGTTTTGGGTTTTCCCTTTTGGGTTCAGGTTTCAGGCTTGACCAACCTTTTTACAAACGAAGTGAATTCTTGTTAGGCACACCCTAGCCTTTACAATAGTCTTGACTCCAGCACTTTAACGCCTAACCTCGGATTGTTTTGACTCCAGTGACAACCTCACCTATACGGATTGTTTAGACAATGGTGCCAATCTCACCAACTCACGGGTTGTTTATGACTCCGGTGGCAACCTCACCTAAATCGGGTTGTTTATGTATCCAGTGACAATCTCACCTCACACTCAATGGTTATTCAATAAACAAGAGTGAACACTCGCTCACAAATTCTCCTCACAAAGTAATTAATACAATTTTGGCTCAGGAGATTTGAGAACAATGTACTATAGATGCTCTAAGATTGGCTCAATATGATTTGAAAGTGTAATTGATATGAAAATAGGCTAAAACACTTTGAAAGTAGATGAACATCAATTTAAGTTCATGCTCTTATCTTAAATGACATCAAATAAGGCTGTATATATAGATATCCAAGAAAACTAGCCGTTATTAGCTTTCTGCCAAATGTTTGGTCGACCAAAATTAATGCTGGTTGACTAAAAATATAACCGTTGGAGTTTGACACATCAGTTCAGTTTCATTGGTCATTTTTAGCCATTATTTGGTCGACCAAAATCACTGTTCTGGTCATATTTCAGATTCTGATAGGATTTTAGCATTTTTTCAGATTTTAATTTCTTTTGGCATTTTTCCAAAACTGACTTCTAAACTTGTTTTAACCACTTTAAAAACATTATAAATCAATTTGAGAAGAATATTTTGACTATTGCAAACTTGTTTTAGTTTCACAAAGATATTTAACAATAATTTAGAAAGTGTTCATCCCAAAACACATTCTTGTTTGCAAATAGAAAATCTTCTTTTAGCCTATTTCAAACAATCATGATTTCAAATATATTTACAACTTGTTTAACCTTAAGAAATCATGTTTTAAAGAATATTTTCTCATTCAAAGAGATCATTATATTCTATTTTAAAACATCTATGATAAAATAACTATTTTAAGCTTAAGATAGTTTAAAATCTCTTTTGAAGAGTATGAGCCAATGCAAAGAGAATTTATATGCAATAAACTAAATCAAATATAAGACTAAGTATGAATATATCCTATCTAGATACGATCTTGTATCTTGATTGTTCATCTTCAAGCTTGATTCTAATATGTCCATATGCATCCATTTTCAAGATTGATTCCTTGATTAACTTGAGGTAGAACTTTAATACCATTTCACTACACACTCAAGTTAAATCATTAGTACTAATTCAAATGTTTGTTATCTTCAAAATAAGAGTGAGTAAGATTGAAATCGTAATTTCTCAATAACCTCCCCCTTTTTGATGATGACGAACATTGATTTATAAGATAAAAGAAAATATGCAATAAGGATATTAAAGTATGAAATTTGACAAGTTTATCTTATTCCTTATCATATTTTTAAGTTCCATATCAAAATATGCTTGAGAAAGTTAAAGGGACTTGCTCCCTATTTTTAACTTAATTACGCATCATAAGCATATTGTAAGAAAATCAGAAATATGTGCTAAACAGAGTTCTCTCCCTTAAACTATGCACACTTATAAATGAAGCTTTTCTCTTCATATTCATAAATCAACATTATTCTCTCTCTTTTGATATCATTAAAAAGATAGAGTCAAATATCAAGCTAGATATTGCATAATAACTATTTTATCTTTAAAAAAAGATTCTTCCTGTATGAATTCACTATACTACTTTCTCTATTTGAATTCATGACAAAAGTATATAAAAAAAAGTAATACTCAAACAATTTTCTCTCCATGTAAAAAATAATATGACAAGTTAAGTAATAAGGAGATATGGAGGAAACTAGGATTGAACAATCTTCAAAATAAGAATAACAATATCAAACATAAGATTGAACAATAATGTGATGCCAAAGAGTATGAGAAGTATAGCATATTTCAAGTAGAAATTTTCATCACATCAAGATAATCAAAAGTACTAAATCTTAATATTTTACTTATTAAAAATAAATTCTCTAAGTATAATCATCATAAAGCATAGGAGAAATCTAAAGTTATTAAAGCACAATAGTGAAATAATTTCCTTTCCTTCATTTTCATTAAATTATAGAGAGCATAAAATTCATGAAAAAATGATAATGACGAATTTAGCACAAGCAAATCATAAATATGCTCCCCCTCAAAATATGAATCATGATCAAAATATCAATAGTCAAAGTAAGAAAACATCAATCATATATAAGAGACATCAATTATGGATACCAATTGTATTTTAAAAAACTATACCAAGTTGATAGAAATTAAAGTAATTAATGAAAGATAAAATGACCAACTTGATACGAATTGAAATAATTTAAATCAAAAAAATATTCTTTTCTCCTTTTGATTTCATTAAAAAGAGTTGCATAAATATGAAGGATAAGATTGATACCAATTAACAAATGTAAAGTAAAAACATGAATAAGCAACTAATAATTAGTATCCAATCCAAACATGATATGTTATCCAAGTTTAAACAACCATAAGAAATAGATGTTCAAAAAAGATAAAACATAACATAGCATGTTTTGAAAGCTAATGAGAATCTTATATGTGATATTCATAAAAAAAATTTGTTCTCATAAAAAAATCATGCGTAAAAATGCAAAATGATAAAGTTACAAAGTGTAAACATTGAATTCAAGTAATGCATCATTTTGAGTTCAAACACAGTACCAATATAGATAAAATAATTCAATTAATTATGCATGGTATTTATCATATAAAAACTATCAAGTACTTGCACAAATATATGAGTTTAAGCAATATGCATTGTGCAAGTAATTTAATCATATATGAGCAATTTATAAATCAAATAAAATCATCCATACCATCCTTTCAAAAGCTCTTCATCTTCTTTGTGTTGAGGTTGGACTTAATCATTATCTTTTGATTTGTCGTTAAGCTCCAATCAAACAAGCTTAAATACCAAGCCTACAACAACATCATCTATGATTTTTTTCTTGAAGGAGTCGTTAGTTTCATCAAATGTTACATGCATAGATATTTCTACTACGTTGAAAAACTCTTTTTATACATAAGTAGTAGTAAAGTAACTAGGAAAAGTTCTAATGTTAGACTTTGAATCAAAAATTTCAAATTGAATACTTGAAAGAATAAAACAAACTTCAAAAACCTAATCAAATGATTGACAAGAATTAAGCATAATATATTTCTAGCAAGACATTTTTAAATATAGGCACAGAATTGTTACCGATATTACTTATGCCAATAATTTTGCTTTTTGTATTGTCTCTAAAAATGAAATGTCCACCATTATTTCCTTGTGAAACTTGAGAGCTTGATGAAATCATTGGTCAAGTTCTTGAAGCACCCACTTTCTTGCTTGTTCCTATAAGAAAGATTCAAGTATGGATTTTCGGTATCCACATAACTTTGGGTCCTTGGGGGTTAGTCTTTAAACTCTTTGGTATCCAAACTAGTTTTCCATCAAAATATGCATTTTTCTTTACAAATCATGAAAAACTAGTATGTCTATCTTGATTGCAATAAGTGCAAGTGTATTTTGTGTCACATGTACTAGCTTTCACAAAATAGTTCTTGAGGTATTTTTATTTAATAGAAGATTTGTACCCAATACCTCCTTTCTCAAACACATATTTTTGTCCACCAAGCATTAAATCAAAATTTTTCTTTCCATTGGTGAACTTGTAGACAATTTTGGTCAAGTCAAAAATCTTGTCATTTAAGGAAGTATTTTCTTTTGACAAAATATCACAAGTACTACAAGGTAATTTTACTTCCTTTTCTTTGGTAAACTGTTCAACTATTTTTGACAAACTAAGAATTCCTTTTTAAGAGCATTGTTCTTGAAAATGAGTTTTTTATTATTTTTGTGTAAATCATTAAAATCACTCAACAAGTTTTCATATGATAAATCACAATCACTATCACTAAACTCACTACTAGTGTCACTAATATCATGAAATTTACTTTTAGGTTCAAGTGAGCTTACCTCATTTTCTATTGCCATGAAGCACATGTTGTCTTCTTGATCTCCTTCATTACTTTCTTTCATCAATATCTCATGTGTCATGAGCGAACCCATGAGTTCTTCTAGAGGAAATTTGGTGAGATCTATAGCTTCTTGAATTGCCACTACTTTGCTTAGATACACTTTAGGAAGACTCCTAAGCACTTTATTCACCAAATCTATGTTAGAGAATGATTTTCCAAGAGCATTAGGATAGTTATTAATAATAGTAAATCTAGTAAATATTTGAGCAGTAGTCTCATCTTTATGCATCTTGAATAATTCATATTGGCATGTAAAAATATTGATTTTCATCTCTTTCATAGAATTTATGCCTTGATACGAAACTTCAAGCATTTTCCACATTTCATGAGCATTTGTGGCTTTTTCAACATTATTAAATATATCTCTATCCATACCACAAATCAAAATATGCATAGCTCTACCATTTTTTGAAAATGCAATTTTATCATTTACATCATATTCATCGATTTCTTTATCAATAAATTTATCATCAACCGTTTTCTTAAAAACAAATGGACCTTTAGTAACAATATGCCATAAATCAAAATCTAAAAATTGTAGATATGTAAGCATTCTATTTTTTCAATAATTATAATCGGTTCCATTAAAAAATAGTGGTCTTGCAGTTGAATAACCCCCATATTAAAAGTTTTGAAAATTGTTTGGGTTTGCCATCTCAAGACGGTTAAGTCTTTTAAAATTGAGTACCAGGCTTTGATATCAATTGTTAGCTATTCTTAGCCCAAGATTGACAACCCAAGAGGGGGGGTGAATTGGGTTTTAAAACGTTTAACAAACTTTTCAACTATTCAAAACCATAGACCACTATTTTTAAACTTTTTAATTAAATCAACAATAATGCCAAACATAAAGCAATAATAGCAAGTATATTAAGCACACTAAATATTAAATACTCAATTAAATAGCTTGCAAAAAAGTAAAGAGTGTAGGGATAGAGAAAGTACAAACTCGATTTTTACGAGGTTCGACAAATACGACGGTTTGCCTACGTTCTCAGCCCTCGGTAACTTGCTTTGAGCTTTCCACTATCGGATCAAGATTATGAGCTTGATCGACCCTTTTACAAACGGGGTGAATTCTTCTTAGGCACACCCTAGCCTTTACAATAGTCTTGACTCCGGCTCTATCACGCCTAACCTCGGATTGTTTTGACTCCAGTGACAACCTTACCTATACGGATTGTTTAGACAATGGTGGCAATTTCACCAACTCACGGATTGTTTATGACTCCGGTGGTAACCTCACCTAAATCGAGTTTTTTATGAATCCAGTGGCAATCTCACCTCACACTTAATGGTTATTCAATAAATAAGAGTAAACACTCGCTCACAAATTCTCCTCACAAAGTAATTAATACAATTTTGGCTTAGGAAATTTGAGAACAATGCACTATAGATGCTCTAAGATTGGCTCAATAAGATTTGAAAGTATAAATGATGTGAAAATAGGCTAAGACACTTTGAGAGTAGATGAATATCAATTTAAGTTCATGCTCTTGTCTTAAATGACATCAAATAAGGTCTATATATAGATATCCAAGAAAACTAGCCGTTATTAGCTTTCTGCCAAATGTTTGGTCGACCAAAATTAAAACTGGTCGACCAAAAATATAGCCATTGGAGTTTGACACATCAGTTCAGCTTCAATGGTCATTTTTGGCCACTATTTGGTCGACAAAATCACTGTTCTGGTCATATTTTGGTCGACCAAAATCACTGTTCTGGTCATATTTCAGATTCTGACAGAATTTTGGCATTTTTTCAGATTTTAACAGCTTTTGGTATTTTTCAAAAACTGACTTCTAAACTTATTTTAACCACTTTAAAAACATTATAAATCAATTTGAAAAGAATATTTTGGCTATTGCCAACTTGTTTTAGTTTCACAAAGATATTTAATAATAATTTAGAAAGTGTTCATCCTAAAACACATTCTTGTTTGCAAATAGAAAATCTTCTTTTAGCCTATTTCAAATATATTTGCAATTTGTTTAACCTTAAGAAATCATGTTTTAAAGAATATTTTCTCATTCAAAGAGATCATTATATTTTATTTTCAAACTTCTATGATAAAATAACCATTTTAAACTTAAGATAGTTTAAAAACTCTTTTGAAGAGTATGAGCCAATGCAAAGAGAATTTATGTGCAATGAACGAAATCAAATACAAGACTAAGTATGAATATACTATATCTAAACACGATCTTGTATCCCGATTGTTCATTTTCAAGCTTGATTCTAATATGTCGATATGCATCCATCTTCAAGCTTGATCCCTTGATTAACTTGAGGTAGAATTTTAATACCATTTCACTACACACTCAAGTTAAATCGTTAGTACTAAATCAAATGTTTGTTATCTTCAAAATAAGAGTGAGAAAGATTGAAATCTTAATTTCCCAACATGGATAGCTTATTGTTTCCTAATTGTGATAACAGAAAAGTATATAATCAGAAATAGGTAACAATACAAAATTGGGTAACAACTAAAATGGAGTCGATTGCTTGATATTTACAATCAGAAGCTTATTTCCCTTTCCTCATGGGTTATCCATTTAGGGAAGATCGTTCTAGTTTTCTTTTCTGTTGTTCCAACCATTGGTTGTTTCTAATATTCAACTTGGCGCATTTTCCTCAGTCGTTGACTTTCTGACTAATATAGATTTAAGATCGCACAATAATTGTCCCCGACTCCATTAGTCTTTCAGGGTTGAATGGAGCTTCCTACGCAGATAAGTGCGAACTTAAGAATGCGACGTTATAGGATAATCTTGAAACATTCGAAGAGATACTTTCGAATCACATCTTTTCGAATCCATGCGTATATCTTCCTGACAGACGTAACCACATGTCACTTTCTTTAAGAAACTGGCGACATTCGAGGAAATCCTTCTGTTTCTCAAGTAGATGTAATGATGACGATGATGTCAATCATTATTTCAAATCAAAACTTTTCGTATTTCGAAAATTAATTGATCTGATTTCGAAAATTAATTATCCTGCGTGAATTTAAGCCCTTAGATAAATTATCTTTTTATCTTATGGCTGAGATTCAATGAATTTTGAGATATATAAAGAAGAAATCCTTTATCTTCTTCCTTCTATTTTCATTTCCTTTGAAATGTTTTGAAATTTTTGTAAGACAAAACTCTCAGTGACCAACTCCAAATGAGACTCAAAACTCAGTTATCATCTTCTCCGATGAAGTTCAATCACCAGAATCTCTCAAGTAATACTCAGATTCTTTATGCTTCAAAAAAGTTGGCATCCTTTTTTCTCTTGTTTCTCCTTTTTTATAAATCGTAGATTGTTTCAAAAACTCGAATTTCTTCTTTCTGAATTGGATTGAATCGTAATTCAACAATTCACTGAACTGAGAAATACCTAGAACTGAAAAATATGACATCCTTGATTAAATGTCAATGACTATTCTTGACATATAACATTAGATGAAACCCATATGAAAATCTATGATTTTTCTGAAGTTTTTTGGTTTGTAGATAAAAACCGTAGAATTGTAGGTATTAAACCTAGATTTTTTTCAAGTCGAATAATAAATATGAATTTGATAAATCGAATGACGAATTACTTGAAGAATTACTCAAATTTATAGGATAGAAACATTCAATGAGTAGATAGACGAATCAATAGGTTGATCAGAAAAAACTCGAACAGATCCGAGATAGACATATAGTGTGATGTTAGTACAATTTTAGGGTTTTTAGCCTTAAACTGCTCACACATAATGAGTATAACTGCAATAATAGACAAACCAGTACGCCTATTTCTAGGTTGCATTTAGGTTAGTTTTATAAATACAAATTATAAATGTACCTGTAGACCAATGCTCGCATAGGATTTTTTATTTTTTATTTTTAAAAAAGTAGGACTTAACTAATGATCTCTACTTATTACAAATTAAAAGAAAATACCTTATACTACCCAATCCTCATCCTACCCAATTAGGGATAATAGGCTTTCACGTCTACCCCTGCTGTGACTCGAACTTAGGAGCAAGGTCCTAGGTAGTGGGTGCTCTTACTACTTGAGCCAACTCACTTCGTCTGCTCGCATAGGATTAAATACATCCCATGTTTCTCTTTCATATGTCTAGTAGCAAAGAACTTAGGGAGGGGAATGCGTTTTTAGTGGAAGTCATCATTCTCTGCTATGAGCATTAGCTCGATAGATCTCAATGATTACTTAGAGCAGCAAACCAAGATAGAAATAACCGGGACTAGGTAGAGCAATCCTCGCATTGGTGATCTCCCTTAAGATCAATGCCCTCAGCACGTCAGGGACGCACCAGCATTCTCCACGGGCTTTAATTATGTGCAAGGTGACTGGCCATACATAGACATAAAGACGAGCTGTACCATAAACAAGCTTGAGAAGATTGTACGTGACTATAAAATCAACGTGCCTCTTTGCATTAATCAACCACACATATCTCTTCGAGGAACCGCCTTATTTTCAGATGTAGCTCTAAGATGCGACGTCCAGCTTACTTTCCACCTATATATTAAATCAATAGTCGACTACTATGGTGTAGTCCCTTTCTAATTAACTCTAAATACTTATAGTTATAAAGTAGGCTTGTACATATTATACTACAGACTAGGTCTAGGAATCCTCACAAACCTGAAGAGTTCGCTTGGTTTTACCAAGTGAAATCGAACCTCTATGATTTCGGTTTTTTCTATGCAACTAAATGGTTGAATCAGGCAATAAAAATCATTCACGGGGTCTGCAATAATATGGAAAAATGGAAAATCTATTTTCCATTTTGATTACGAAGATAACGACTCTTTTGAAAATCCTAGTAGGTAACTTCTAGTTGTAACTCACTCTTTCAATAAATATATTCTCTTAGTTTACTGCATGTTAATATCTTCGCAGCAAATAAAGAACAACTCACAAAAGTATATAAAATAAACAAGATAACAATCAAAGAATTCGACTGAAAAAAACTTGTGACAACTAAGAACATGGTCGCTTGCAGGTTGTTTCCGAAGGGATCTTTTCTTTCTGTACCTTTGACTTCAAAGAAGCGGACGGTTTCATAACTTACTACCTCTCAACAACCATAGCCAATTTCAACAACTTTAGAAACTGAAGGTAAAATAAATTTCTTCCTTTCGCATTATAATATATTACTCCTCACATACTAATCATAGTACCACTATGTAGATACGACAAGGATTGGTAGCAACCTACGAGCTCCACCGTCTACTCTAGGTTCTTGATCAAAGTCAAGGACCCTTAAGATCACTCCTCCAGCTTCAAAAGGAAAAGAGAAAGTTAACGCCTCAAAGAAGAGAAAAGTCGCCTTCAAGGAAGTCCATCAAAATTCACCTGCTTTATAGTCTATAGAGATGGCGAGCTGTCTAGAGCCTTCAAACATATCGGAGAAAGCTGGCCTGAGTACGGCCTTTATTGATCACTTTACCTCCGAAGAAGGCTAAGAGAAAATGAAGTGAAGACTAGCCAAGGTTGCCTTCAGTGCCGGAATGCGGATGCTTGCTAGTGTAAGTACTATCACCTCTAATCCTCATATGTGATGCTCATTCTTTTACTGATCATTATTATGTTAAAAACTACTGCAACTATTGTTCTAATGCATGACCCAATCCTTGAATGCATGGAAAAAGGGGAAAAAATTGAAGAGATTACTCAGGCATACAAGGGGTTGAAGAAGACTAATGAGGAGAGTAGATATAGAAGGCCCTGGCAAAGGAGAAGCGAGAAAAGTACAGTTAAAGAAACGGCTGAAAGAGCTTGAGAATGCCATCTCTTAACACCCGGATGCACTCAAAGAGGCTGGTCAAAAAGTGGCTGAAGACTTCAAAGCCACTGATGACACAGAACTTGAAGTCAAGGCTAGCAACATTGCCACCTCAACGATTGTTTATAATATATACTGCGAGCATCTGGAGTTCGACTTCTCCTTTCTTAGCGAAGACATAGTCAAACTTGTTGAGAGTTGGAAGGAAAACGAGGCCGTAGAAGAAGCTGCTACAAGGATAAAAATGCACTTGCATAATAGATTTTTTTTTTAAAAACCAAAGATGTATAGCAAAGGACAAATGTGTGCTTGTCCCATTTATTTTTGTAATATTTTTCTCGCACATAGGTGCAAGCTTTAATTTATGAAGTTCACTATCATATTTTATTCCTACAAAATAGCCTTGTCAAAAACAAAACACATATCGCATAATAATATAAATGTATAATTTAACAAAGTAGTCAACCACTAAGTGACTAAACAATATGCTATTGCAATTCGAATCCATAACTTTAAACGAATTTTAAGCATTAGGATAGGTTAGATCACTTAATAAAAATAACAAGTATGAGTGATACGAACTCAATATTACTTTCCAAAAGTTCCATGGCAAAGTAGGGTTTATAGCAATATATCAGATCAAACTATGGATGTTTTGCTTAGTTACTTTTGTGTTCGATGAGGGATATTACATAATACAACATGCTAAAGTATGAAGTGAGGAGAAAATCCTAAGATTTTAAGAAATTTTAGAAATTCGATGATCCAAAATTCTAATCCCTCTAAATAAACGTTTGTATAGTCCCTTAGGTAGTGAGTAGGAGATAACAATCTGATCTCATCACCCCTTGAGTTTTATGGTGTTCGAAGATGACCATAAAACTATAAAAGATGAACAAACATAAAGAAATAACAAGATGATAAAATCGAAGAAATGATGTTGTTATTGATGAATTCAGATGATGAATAACAAGATGCTCCCTTGCCTTTGAAGCTATATGAATATATACGTGAAGATTTATTGATAATAATGATAAAGCTGTTCTGTATTCCAAGCGTGCTCGATCTTTTATCCTCTAGTGCGAGCTAGTTTATACGTATCAGGTCGAATGATGGCATCAATAACATATGATCCTTCCCAAGAAAGTCCAAATATGCCAGCACCGTGCTCTTTAGTTTTAGGTAGAACTTGTCAAAGTACAAGGTCACTAACTTTAAATTCTCTATTTTTCATTTTAGAATTGTAATATTGAGTAGTACACTGTTGGTATGATGTAGTTTATAATTAAGGCTGCTTGCAGCATTCGTCCCGAAGATCGAGCTCAATTCTCATCAATACATTATTCTAATTTGCTCATAGGTAGATCGTCGTAAGGCACTGGTACTAATTTTAACTAGGACCATTGCTTCATATCCATAAGCTAAAAAGAATGGATCTTCTCCAGTAGTAGTTTGTTGAGTGGTGTAATAAGCCTATAATACTTCTAGAAGTATGTCTGGCCAAGCTCCCTTGTGTTCTTCCAGCTTCGTCTTTAGGTTCTGTTTAAGTACATTATTTATAGTTTCGACCTGATCACTGGCTTGTGGGTAAACAACAGTTGAAAAGCTTTTCTTGATGCCTAAGTTGTTGTAGAAGCAGAACTCATCGCAGTCGAATTGTTTCTCGTTATCATAAACTATAGTGTGTAGTATACCATAATAGCAGTCTATAGACTTATAAACAAAATCTATCATCTTCTTCGCGAAAATGGTACTTAAAGCTTTAGTTTATGTCTATTTAGTGAAATAATTGACTGCAACCACTACATACGTCAATCCACCTCTCGCCAATAAGAGCATTCCAATAATATCAAATCCCTATACTGTGAATGGCTATGGACTAATCATTAAAGTAAGAGAAACAGGTGGCAATCTAGGAATAGTTACAAATCATTGACAATTGTCGCATTTTTAAGTGAATTCTATTTTATTTTTCTTCATAGTATGCTAAAAATATCCTTGTCTAAGGGCTTTGTTGGCAAGTGCCTACTCCCAGAATTATTTTTGCATATCCTTTCATGAATTTCCCTCGTAATGTGGTATGCTTTTTTTTTATCAACATGTAACAATAATGGTGAGCTAAAACTTTTTCGGTAAAGCTTCCCATCATATATGATATAGTGAGCTTCCTTAATTCGAAGTTGCTTTGTATCTTCTTTATTCTCAGGAAAGTCACTATTTTATAGATACTTCATTACAGAATCCATCCATGAAGGTTTCTGGTCAATTGGCATGGTTATTTGAGGCTCTACTTCAATACTTGGTTTTATGAGGAATTTGATAGGGAGTACCTTCAGCAATTCTGCATCTTTTGTCGAAGTAAGCTTCGTTAGAGCATCTACCTAAGTGTTCTTAGTATAAGGAAGAAGTTGAATGCTGTAAGCGGTAAATGTCGAAAATAGTCTCTACACTTCCTTTAAATAAGCCAATATTCTTTCTCCTCTAGATTGGTAATTGCAGATCACTTAACAAACGACCAACTAGGAGTCACTGTATACCTCAATCATTTCAACCTTCATTTCTTGTGCGAGCTTGAGCCCCGCTATTAGTGCCTGATATTCTGCCTCATTATTCGATATTAGAAATCTAAAGCGAAGTGCACAATGAATATTATGTCCTTCTAGACTGATTAGCATCAAGCTCACACCAGCATTATTCTCGTTTGACAATCCATCGACATAGAGTTTCCATAATCTTGATAAATCTATAGCAGATTTTTCGATTACTTCTATGGAAAGACTGACATTATAAGTGAATTCTGTAATAAAATCTGAGAGAGGTTGACCTTTAATCGTAGTGCGAGGTCAAAAATTAATATCGAACTGACTCAGCTCAACCGCCCACTTGAGTAGTCATCCTGAAGCCTCAGGCTTTTGCAAAACCTATTTCAATGGAAAGTTTGTGAAAACTTCGATAGAGTGCACATAAAAATATGGTCGAAGCTTCCTAGATACGATGACAAGTGCTAGTGTCAACTTCTCCATATCTGGATATCTTGTTTCGATATCGTGTAATCTTTTACTTATGTAATATACAGATCATTGTATATTCTCTTCTTCTCAAATCAGCATAGCACTTGTCACATATTTGGAAATAGTGAGGTACAAGTATAACTTTTCCCCCGACTTTAGGTTTAACAAGGGTGGAGGAGAACTTAAGTGTTTTTCAACTCTTGGAATACCTGCTTGCACTTCTCTGTCTACTCAAACTTCTTTAAACCCTTTAACATCTCGAAAAAGAGTTGGCATTTGTCAGTTGATCTTGATAGAAATCGACTTAGTGCAACCACTCTTCTTGCCAAGCTCTACATATCCTTGGGTTTGCGAGGTGATTTCACATCAATCAATGCTTGTATCTTCTGAGGATTAGCTTCAATACCCTGCTGATTGACTATGAATCCTAGGAACTTCCCAAATCCTACCCCAATTGCACACTTCTAGGGATTCAACTTTATTTGATACATTCTAAGAATCTTGAACATCTTATCAAGTTACTTTATGTGCTCTTTAGCTTTCTTTGATTTCACCAACATGTCATCAACGTATATCTCCATTGTCTTTCCAATCTATTTTGCAAACAGTATATTGACAAGATGTTGATAAGTTGCTCATGCATTGATGAGTTCAAAAAATATCTTCTTGTAACAGTATAATCCTCGATCAGTGATAAATGAGGTATGCTCCTCATCTAGCTTGTACATGGGAATTTGATTATATCCAAAATACGTGTTCATAAAACTTAGCAATTCTTGCCTTGACGTTGCATTTACAAGTTGGTCGATTCTCGAAAAGGGAAAACTGTCTTTTGGGTATGCTTTATTGAGATTGAAGAAATCGGTGTAAGTTCTCCACTTTCTATTAGGTTTCTTTATCAAAACTAGGTTTACAAGCCAGTTCGGATAAAAAGACTCCCTAATGAATCCAATCTTGAGCAGCTTTTCTGCCTTTTTTTTTAACACGACGTAGCGTTTTAAATTCATTACTCTTCTTTTTTGTCGTACAGTCTTCTTTATTATATCAATATTGAGGCAGTGGCATATGACATTCAGATCAATCCTCACCAAATCTGAATACTACCATGCAAAGACATCCAAGTTCGACTTTAGAAAAGAGACCAATGCAGCTCACACAGGTTCTTGAAGCTTTACTCTAACTCTTAATACCTTCGTATACCCATTGATTGTCAAATCTTTCAAGTCTTCTATAGGCCCAATTTTGACCTATCCATCGATCTCTCGAGGGTCGAGATCTTCGATTGACACTTCATTTGATGCTTCTTCCTGTAGCTGGACCATAATTGTGCGAGGTGTTATATCTCTCATTGCGAGCTTCAAAGAGTTGTTATAACAAGTCTGTGCATCATACTGATTGCCTTGTACTTTGCCTACTCCGTGTTAAGTTGGGAACTTTATAGCCAGATGATAAATTGAAGTGGCAATTCGAAGTTCCTTCAGTGTCAGTCTTCCCAATATGGCATTAAATGTAGAGGGGCAATCTATTACTAAAAATTGAGTCATTACTATCGAAACTATAGGATAAATTCCAATATTCACCACAAGCTCATTCATGCCCCTCGGCATTATGCTGTCACTAGTGAATCCATAAATTGGAGTGATAGTGGGTTTCAAATTGCTATCACTCAACTCCATCTTTTTGAAGGCATTATAGTATAATATATCGACAATACTCTCATTATAGATTAATACTCGTCATAGTTGCATGCTTCCATAACTGATTTTTATGACGATTGCATCGTTATGCGGATAATGGACCTCCCTTGCATCCTACTCTATGAAGGTGATGCCAATATTTGGCACCTGTTGAAGCTTCTGTGGTCACTGCTCGAGGTACATAACATTAGTTAATGGCTGCTGTCGAGCTTCTCGTACATATCTTTCTTGTGCTCTCTTTGAGTTTCCACTAATATACAAACCTCCAAAGATAGTTCATACTTTGTGTTGAATTTTGGGAGGTTACTGTTGGTTTTCTTCCCTTCTTTTATTGTTCTGCTTGATATACTACAGCAACCACCCTTCTCTAATTAATCTTTCAATTTCATCTTTCAGAGTATAACAGTTATTGGTATCGTGTCCAATGTCATTATGATACTGGTAGAACTCGTTGGGATCACATCTTGCTCTATCCTGTTTTATTGCCTTCAGTTGACGATATCACTTCTATTGATTCATGACCACATAAATATGATCTATGGGTGCATTCAGCTTAGTATAGTTATTGAATCATATCGAAGCCCTTAGAATCTCCCGCTTCTTTGGGTCAGGCTGCTTTTCAACCGGTTGCTTATTCTTCCTCTTTTTCAACTTCATATTATTATTATCATTGGTCATGGTTGCATCTTTAGCCGCGTCTTTTTCTCCTTCCTTCTTCATCTTATGAAGATTCTCGCTTGAAGATTTTACCTTAGATATCGACCAACTCTCCCATAAAAGTCTTCAAGAGTTCTGTATTCTCACTCTAAGAACTCTTATTAGAGTTTAGTCTCTGGTCACACCCCAGCAATCATTAGAGTCAAGACTCCCCTTTCAGGCGGGTTATTGACTTTCGCCAGTTCTGAGATAAAGCGATTGAGGTAAGATCGTAGAGTCTCCTCTGGACCTTGTCGAATAGTAGATAGACTGATAAGTGGAACAATAAAGTTCTTCATAGCCTAGAATTGTCTCAAGAATGTAATCTGAAGTTGCTACAATGACGGGATCGAACCAGGCTTAAGTCTTCAAAATCACTTCTTCACTGTACGTATGAGAGTTACAACAAAGCACTTGCAATGTGCAAGGTCATTGACTAGATAAAGCTCTATCAGGCTGTTGAAGTGATCCATATGGTCCTACAGATCGATTTTCCCATCAAAAGTATTTATGGTAGGAAGTTTGAATCTTGCAGGTAATGTAGGAACTCGAAATTTCTCATTGAATGGCATTAGCAATATTCATCAATGAGCTCATCATCCTAGCCAACAAGTGCATCTAATGTGATCCTTAAATTATGAACATCAATATTTGGAGGAAAGGCATTATCTCAAACTGGTGGCAAAGGTGGCCTTTGGTCATTGTTATCATGACGTAAGGTAGATTGATCAGGCAGAGTTTGTTGAGACCTTTGTATCGATTTTACCGAAAGAGTTTGACAAGATTGACTTCAGTCATTGTGATGCGATATGGATTGCTCATGATTGCTTCTTTGACGTCACTATTCTAGGTGTTATCTTAGGTCTACAGAATTCTATCTTGGCTCTCTACTAATCCTTCCGAAGATGCTCCTCAATTGATGATTTTTCTTATTGCCCAAATGATCAAGGTTGATGGTAGGTCTCCGAGAAGTTTGTCCATGATCACAATCAGTGCTCAAACTCCCAGTGCCAGATTCTTGAGGCAAGTCCGTGACTCTGCCTTTTCCCTAAGAGATGCGATCTACATGGTGCTCCTACTA
The DNA here is from genome assembly GCA_002914805.1 of Parasponia andersonii. NCBI lineage: Eukaryota > Viridiplantae > Streptophyta > Magnoliopsida > Rosales > Cannabaceae > Trema > Trema andersonii. The sequence goes on along the minus strand of JXTB01000201.1, from coordinate 186,197 downwards.
GATTCTGTGTTGGTCACGATTTCCTACTTTTTGGATTTGGATTCCTCTTTCAGGTCATCAAGTAGGGCGATTTCTAGGACGTTCATGCTATGGTGGAGTCATCATTTGTCCTTCAGCAAGTTGCTATAGAGAATCATTAATTTAGTTGGTGATTTGCTGAAAATTTGCCAGAGCATCCTCCATACAATCCTGTCTTTGGATAATGTTCTCTGGTGCAGTCACAAAAGGCTGATCTTGAGTGGGATCGACTTGTATAGTAGCTATACTTTGACGTTGACTTTGGCTGACTCTAGTATTTCTGGTGGTGTTTCTAGTGTTCACCACTATTGAAGAAGCGAAATTGACAAACTCTTTGCTAGAATAGCCTTCCTTATAGCACGAAATTGTTGACAGAGGTTTTGACAACAATGAATTTAGGAAATTGTAAGATGTGGTTTGTTTGTGAAAATGGTTGGCTAAGTGACACAAATAAAGAGACAGGAATTTAATAATCGTTCTACCCTAAAAAAGATGAGCCTACGCCCACTGTTCGTTACTATTCTCTGGAGAATTATAAGAGTTTCAAGATGAGAGAAAAAAGAGAATTACAAAGAATGTGTAGTGAAGTGATTATGAGATTATTATGTCGTGATAAATAATGAGATTGAGTCCATTTTATATAGGTGATAGTGGCTTATTATTTTCCAATTATGATAACAAGAAAGTACATAATCAGAAAATACAATTTCGAATAATAATACAAAATCAGGTAACAACTTAAATGGAATCGATCGCTTGATGTTTACAATCAGAAGCTTGTTTTCCTTTTCTCCCGGATTACCCATTTAGGAAAGATCGATCTACTTTCCTTTTCTGTTGGTTGTACGTTATCAATACGGAGCAGGTCACACCATTAGTTATTTCTAATATTCAACCTAGCGTATTCTCCTCAGTCATTGATTTTCCCTTTCTGGCATTGACTAATGTAGATTTAAGATCGCACAATATCTATAATCCAATCCAAATCCGATGTATCAAATAAGACTTTGTAGATTTAAAGGTTTTAAAGGTTGTGGTGTTGTACAACATCATGATCACCTACCGTGAGAGGTTATTTGTTTTCTCTCTATTTATATATAGATCTCTATATATATTATTTATATATATGCTTGGAAGAGAGACATATAGTGGGAAAAAAATTTGTCCCGATTGGTTCTCTATACGCACGGTCTTGTTTTTGAGTACCTTTACGGACAAAAAGCCTTATCATAGTATATACATACCTATTATTTATGAGCTGTGGAGATATAAAACAACGATCGGTATCCTATATATTTTAATTTGTACTCGATGAAATATACATGAATATGTGCATACATATAAATACATATATGTTGTAAATGAACGGGACTGCTCAAATTAATATTTTCTCTAATTAAATGCTACAGCGTTAATTACTACGTAGCCACCGATTTGCACTTTCGACTTGCTTATAGAAGACCTCTTGTCAAATATTGTCGCCAAGAACTGGTGAAGTACAAATTGCAATAACGGAAAAAATAACATGGTCGGGGATGGCGCTATATCAACAAATATCATAACGCAAAGACTTAGTTAATTTAATCAATTTTTATAATGAATAACCCATCAGACTGAAAGCTGACACACCCACATGGAAAAGTGTAATATACAAATGTTCTACATATATATGTCACAAAAAAGAAACAATAATAAATTGGGAGAGATTTAAACCAACCTATGAAATTGTACAAATGGGGAAAGATCTCTCTTGTGTTTTGGTCAATATGAGATATTCTTAGAGAATATCTTGTCGTTTAAAGATGAGTACGTTTTCTTTATACAGCTAAATTATCCGAATAAGATAGTTTATATTGTTTAAGCCTTCATCCAGCTTAATATCCGACATAAGATATTTTCCAAGATATTTTTGTTTAAGCTCTCATACAGCTAACCATCATACAGTTTCACGTATTAAAGTCCCTAATTAATAAGAGACGTGGCTGAACCAAAGTCGCACATAATTGAAATCAAAACCAAAATTGCACCGAACGACGATCGTTATTATTATATATTTCTATTATTAATGTAACATTTTTGGTTGTGATTCTCTGAAGCAACATTTCGAGCCCCCCTGAAGAAAGTGAGGCTCACGAATCTGCTGTCTTTGCGACACTCGGCTTTGTCACTTATATCTTTGGATCAGTAACGAACGGTGCCATGTGAAGCTGGGAACTTGCGAAGATGATCAATATTATACATATAGACAAAACTTTATAATTATAACAACGTAGGCTTTGATGCTGCCTGCCAAAAGATATTTTTGATGCTGCCCTGCCAAAAGATATTTTTGATGCCTAGACAGAAGCTTAATTTATATACATTCATACACACATATATTTATGTATAAACATTGACATTTTCCTTATGATTTGTTAGTGGGTTGAGTTGATCATTAATACATATCCATCAACTACATATTATATGAGTATATAAATATATAAACACACAATGTAATTTAATATATATATGTATATGTGTATAGAGAGCGCTAAATATATGATTATAACGACGTAATCTTGATGCTTCCTGCTGCCAGAAGATATTTTTGAAGACTGAACAATAGCTTATAATATGCATTTTTATATTTATCATATGCGCATTTATATTGAGGTTTCCTTATAATTGTATAGTGGGTGGAGTAAATTAATTAGTAATTCATATATACGCATCAATTAACTACATATTATGCATGCATGCATGTATACGTGCCGATCTTTTTGAGATCGGTTGTAAAGTTGTTGTTGAGGCTAAGAGATATTTATCAATGAATATAAGACCTCACACGATGATATGTACTTCTTATCAGTTCAAGTTTTTGGGATATTTTGAAGGGTTGATAATTAGTGGAAGTGGGTGTTTATTCATATTTGTTTTGTTTAAAACCACTCATAACTTAATATTCTTCTTCTTTTTTTTATTAAAAAAACAAAGACATAATGATAACGTCATAGGAACTTTTCCAAATGGCCGAAAGTTATATATTTTGTTACTAAAAGAATTTAATTTATTTCTAAATAAATTTGTAACTAAGAACTATTTGTGTTGAGACTTCAGCTACAACCTTGCCACATAATAAAATTTGTGACTAAACAACATTAGTTACAAAAAATTACTTTTAGTAACAAAAATGCTTTTTTGCTAAAACCAAATTTTGTTGTAGTGTATAAAACTGTGATAAAAAGAAGCTGTTACTCTGGGTTGTTTTTTAAAACGGTAAACCTTATGTAGCCAAAATTTGTTAATGTATCGGGAAATGGGAAATGCCTGATTAATATTGTTTTGGGGTAAATGCCACCATCGTAAATTTAAAATTGTGACTTTTATTAATTTTAGTTGAAAATATAATTAAAAATATATACATATTTTACAAAATTGAGGAAAAATTAAATGCTAAAAAATTTCATTTCGGTCTTCAAATCATTATATAAATATCATAATCATTAAAACTCTTACTAGTTTTAATTACTTAAGAAAAATATCTATTAAAATTTAAGAATTAGTTTCTAATTAATTCATTTGGAAACTTATTAATAAATCATAAATTTTTTGTAAATTAAGTTCAATTGAAATCTTTAGTCTAATATCCAAAATAGATTACATAAAATTACTTACATTTTTAAGTACCCAAATTAGTAACAAAATCATCCTCGTACATTCACTTTATAAATATACTAGACTTGGCTAAATAATTGGACAAGAAAAAGAAATTTAACAGAGAATAGATACCCACAAAGTAATAGGAATAGGACCACAAGCAAAAACTACACAGCTTGTCTAACCATCAGAACAACTACTTCAAATACTAAAAGGAGGAGAACTAAGGGGGGGTTGAGCATTCACGTGCTCACTAGAAATTCAATTACTTTTTGGAGTGGATGCAATTTTTCTAAACCTACATGGTTAATACTTTTTCCAAATCGATTTGTAAAATTAAGTTTACAAATAATTGAGATTAAGAATAATTACAAATTTAAAACTAAAACAATACCATATGATTGAACATATTATAAAATAATCAATATATATGAGTGAGCTCTCATCTTATCATTGCGGCCTTGTAATACCTCTTACCAAAGGTACCCAATATCTGGACACTAACTGGAGGTATAACAGCAAAAACTTGCACAGGGTTCCAAGACTCTCCCCTAACACTATAACAATTCACCAGCAATCTAAACTACCATGATGTAATAATGGAACTCAAATATGTAATTCTATAGTATGTATAACATGTAACAAGATGTGTAATAACCATGTAAAATATAACAAAACAATGCTTTAAAAATTCCACTGGGTATTATTCTAGAATTAATTGTACTATAAGTAGCAAATCTGTTGTATCATTCTATGATCACAATTTTAAAAATATGTATGAAAGTCTCACATTCCGATTCCAAAACAGTCAAAGATTTTGTAACAGTTTATCAAAATATCGTATTAGTCACAATTTTTTACAAATCAACCATAATACAAAATTTAAGTCAAAACAAGCATAAAACTAGATAATTCAACCCCTGCCTTGAGATAGTAGCTATACTAAGCAAATGACGCTCAAAGAAATTCATGTTGGTCACTTGGGTACTCGAAAGGTCATTTCGGGATCTCATAAGCTCATTTTGAGAAGTGAGTTTTTCTACAAAATCTCAAAGGAAAAAATGGATGTTACCACTAAATTTCTAGCATTCAAAATAGCTAGATTAGATATATAATTTATCAAATTTAAGTCCTAGGCTGAGACCCGACCTATGACACCCAAAACGACACTATTCTTAAGCCTTGTGCCTCGATTTATGTGTCACAATAATATTTTATATCAAAATTTGTCTCTCGACCTCACTGAATCCAAATTTAAAGTCAGAATTTAGTTTTGAGATCCCAAGTCTTAAATGGACTTTAAATCCAAAAATTGCAAAAATGTCACTTTTAGAAATAATTTGAAACAGGTCCACTTTTTTAATTTGACAATTAACATATTTGTAGATATCATTTCAATACCTAATAATAACCATTATTCATGATTTTCTGCCCTCTACAATGCTATATAATTATTTTGGGCAAAATAATTATCTTACCTAAATACTTATAAAAATACCACTTTCTTAAAGTATTTTCATAAACACCCACTATTCAAATCTAATTTTCTCATAAACCAATTGTCCATTCCACGCAGCACAGCTAACTATGATCTTGTTTTAAATTATACAATCATCTCACAAAGTTTCATAATCAACACTTGAACTTCACAAAAATAATTATATAAATGCAACTATTTTGTTAAACAAATGGCCAAAAGTTCTAAATGCTCACTCAAGACAAATCACTAGCGACCCATGACTGAGACTTGTCGGATCCAACTTTTGGAGGATGTCAGGGTCAGTGGGATAGCTGACGGTGGTGCACGACGGCTATATCATCGGATTTTGGTCGCGTTTGGCCGCGCCCTTTCTTCTCTTCTTCTCGTGCCTAGTCGCATGACAAGTGGCAGAGCCTAGCGACACTACTTCACCGATTAGCTAGGTGCACATTCGGTAATACTACTTCTTTTTTACTTTAGTCCAAATGAATCTAGGCCTAATTGTGTCCTCATTCATTTCGTATATTTTTTATTTAAGTATTAAAAAATTTGAATTTACCATTATGTCACAAAATTACTTTTATACCCTTTTAAAAATTTTGTTATTACATCGTCTCTTCCTTAAAAAAATTTCATCCTGAAATTCGAGTATGAACCACAAAGTATGAGTAGAATGGCCTAGAGTAACCATTAGCATGAGAGTGAACACTTGATCACAAAATTGATTAGTATCGAGCCACTTTGTAAATCAAGAAGTTTGAAATATACCTTCTTACTTGACATTGAGTATCATCAACACATCGTTAGTACATAAGAGCATAAGACAAGAATGTACACGAAGAGATATAGAGTTGTAAGATGACTCACCAGTAGGTACTAGGATCCCAACACAAGAGGTTGAAAACAATGACCTTAAGTCAGAAATTAGTTATAGAGGTAGTATCGACAACAAAGACTTGAAGTCGATATTACAAGACTCTTTTAACCTGAGCACTGATTGTTAGGTACTAAACTAGAGTAGTAGATCAAATATCAAATATATACGATATCGTCCCCCTAATCTTATCATATCAATATCACACCAGAACAATCTCATTTGTTTGTATCTAGAATTTGGACCTAAATAATTACTAAGTTCAAATATTCTAACAAGATTCCGAATAGAAATTAATACCCTTGTATTATACCACATAAGATAGACAAATTCAGATGTTAGAAACCACAATAAAAGTTCAATGACATAAGTCATTTATTGTTCCTCGTAACAAATGAGAAACAACTAAGTATACAAAATATTTCTAGTCAAGAACAATACTAGAATCACCAAGAATAAAAATTTCTAACAGAGGAGTACATAACACAACGAGCAAAAAAGTGTCAACTATTGCATTCCATAATATTGAAGTGCAATATCTACATAACATGTAAAACCCAAAGACATTCTAAGTCTTTTATCCTAGGTAATATCATAAAATATTAAGTCATGCCACATTTAAATCTAGAAACTTTCCAAGTTTATTTGCCTAACATAGAACTATGTAGTTGCATGTCATACTAATCAACAATGAATCCAAAGACTTTCAAGGTCATTGATGCAAGGAGAAGTCATATCGAATTCACTTAATATCCTATATGCAAGTAAAATTGATAAAATTACCATAGTCTACTAGAAAGAAGGTTTCAATAGAATTGATAACATTACTCCATTTCATTTTGAAGTCGAAAATAGTTTGAAAATATTTTTTAAAATATACAATACAAAAATCAGAAGTATATAAGAATACTATACTAGTCTACAATAAGGGTTCACCTTAGCCATAGGTAAACCAAATTTGAACTCCATGTATTTCTTTTTAAAATATAATAGGAAGAGTTTAACAACTCTCTATACAAACCCATAAGTGAACTAATCTCACATACCATCAATTATGCTACCATAATGATACTTGAGTTCAAAATGAGACACGAGCTCAACTCAATACTAATAACTCAATTAGAATTTTCATGTACAATATATTTTATCAAAAGTCTCGGATAACTCTTAGAAGTTAATACAAACAAAGTTCCTCAAGTAATATTCATTCATTAACATCATGGAAGAATGCATTTCCCATGAGAACAATTATTACTCTAAAATTCACTTACTAAGCTAATTAAGTAAAATAAGAAGAAATTTCTCGCTTGATTTATACTTTTCTAACTAAACCATTAAGAGTTTAAAATATATCAATTCTCTTCAAAACATAGTTAAAACGTGATAGAATTTTTTCTTAACATCCCAAAACTTTTCCAAAAGTTCTCAAATATTTATCTCCAAGAATTTCAAAAGTACATCTTTTAAATGGGATAGCACATATGCAAATACGTTTTTATATTTTTTTTTTTTAAAAAACTCTAGGTAAGGCATACTTTAATAAGACTATCTTTGCAGCTTATAACTTTGAAGTTGCCCTACTCTAACAATTTTATTAAAAACAGTTTTGAAATATATTTTAATGATAAGAAGAATCTATAAAGCATTTTAGAAAATAGTAGAGTGTGTCATATTTAAACTTCTTCTTTTTTTTCTTTTTTTTTTTTATCTAAGTAGATAAGCAATATATATATATATATATATATATATATATATATTATAAACGCCTTACTCAACTAGTCAAGCATGTTCCTAAAAAATAACCTTTTTGTATAGCTAAACAACTTGTAACATATTCAACTCTGAGAATTTAAAAGCTTAATTTAAGTTTTCAAAAGAAATACCACACATTAATTTGCATAACTCAAATTCTATTAAATACTAAATCAAGCATATTAATTCATAGATTGTATTCATTTGAAAAATCTAGTTTTCATGAATTTTGAAAGTTATAATGAAAATATCATGCATTATTATGTACCACCTAAGTTCCTTTAAAAATGAGGTATTCAAAACCAAATTATTTGTATTTGAAGGTCAAATTAAATATCATCCCAAGTCTCCAATACTACGAGTTCTTCACATTTTGAATATAAAATTAAATCAACTATACAAGGGCTCAATTATCCAATTGAGACCAATAAGATAAAGCCAACCCAACGTGACTTAACCAATGAACAATCATCCATTACTCAGCAAGAATTTAACAATCTAAAGTTCACCAATAACATATATACATCAATAAAATAGACCACATATATAAATGAAAGCTTGGAAGCAGTCCATATCTAAATAATAAGGCACATCAATCCTTAATAATAGCAAGGTTTTACAATACCTCCAACCAAGATTCAAAATAAAAAAATTTTCCATTCACACAAAATTCTAAACCGGATACCATAACCTAGTCTTACTCTGCATAATTTATGTAACAAAGTATTATAAATTTGGCATCTCAAAGTTGCCACATAAAAGTTTTTTCAAAAAACATCTCATATTTAGTTCCAAGTTAACTTATAAATATATATATATATATATATGTGAAAGTGCATTTTAGCTTCTAAGTCAAGTATCAAGTATATCTATCATATTCAAATCTAGTAAGATACTTGAAACTTTAAGTTAATAAAAATTTTCTTGGTTTAAAAAATTTTCCAATGAACATTCTCAAATGTAAATTAGGATTAACTTAGTGCCATAACTAAATTTAATATAAATCAAGATTCAGATTTTATAGTAGTGCAGCCTTGCAAATTCCAATTTCAAATGGTATATACGTTTTTGAAACTATACATCCATTGAAAAAATGAATCACTTGTACCTATCCAATATTTAAGTTTAAAAATATCCATTGTTCTTTTGAAAATGAAGATATGAAATTTGTCCAACACAATAGCCTACTTCATTTCAAACCATGCTAATCAATTTACAAATTTTAAAAGTCAGTAAAACAATGTAAGAAAGTTATATGTTGATTAAATTATCAATAATTAAATAATTTCTCACCCAAGGATTACAGGGCCGATTCTTATATATTTAAGAGAGAAAAGGTAAGACTGTATGGAAATCACGTACATTCTTTAATCAATGAAAATTTTCTTAATCCATTAATCATGAAAAGCTTTCCCAATTTCAAAAGTTTAACTTTGAAAGATAAATAAACTTAGGCATGCAACTATCATGTAGACAAAATAAATTATCACAAGTAAATAACTTACTAGGAAACACAGTCATAATCCATTAATTCAAACAAAATCAAATAACCTAAGAAAATAAAATTTAATCAATTATTCTATCAATGCACAATTAATATCAAGCTAAACTTAGTGAAATTAGTACAACACTACATTTAAGCAAACTCAATTTGTATCATACCAATTTAATAATCAAGGAGCCATATGTCATGCAAAAATATCATCAATTTGAATACTTTAATATAAGCATCAACCGACAATAACTTGAACCAAGTAATTAAAGGTATACAAAAATCAAGAAAGTTAGATCACATACTAAAAATTCACGAAATATTGAACCAATTTAAGGTAGTTAAATTACCTAGTATGAGATAGCTGTCATAGAACCTATAGTGTTCATACATTACTTACTACTTGAATGAACATATGAGTACAAGTATTAATGTCCACTTGAATGAGAGAATTTCAATAAGAGTAGAATCCAATAGGAGTAGAATCCACTAGTCTTGTACTAACTCTAACACTTTTGAGATAGAGTTTCTGGAATTTAACTATCCTAAGGATACCAAAGTTTCTCTTTCTAGGGAAATGAACGATAGATTCAGAACAAATTAGAGCAAAGACAACATATTTAACTAATTCCTAAGTGATGTATGAGGTATTCGTCAAAAACATCCAAAACTTTTTCAATTACAAAATTTATTATAGGCATGAGATCTAAAGCCATACTCTGATACCATTTCTGTCACAAATGAAAATCTAAAGCCGTGACTTTTGGTCATTTTAAGTGAAAATATAATTATATATTTTACAAAATTACAGAGAAATTAAATACTAGAGAATTACATTTTAGTCCTCAAATCATTATAAATTCCATAACCATTAAAACTCTTATTAGTTTTAATTACTTAAGAAAAATATCCATTAAAGTTTAAGAAAGCTTCTAATTATTTCATTTGTAAACTAATAAATAAATCATAAACTTTTGGTAAATTGAGTTCAATTGAAATCTTTAATCTAATGTCAAAAATAGATTACATAAAATTAATTGTAATTTCAAGTACTCAAATTAGCAACAAAACTATCCACACATATTGAAAACTTTATGAAAATAAAGTTAATTATACTTTTTATTCATTAAAAATGTGTGTCCTAGAGTAATTTTAATTTAGATTTTAAGTAATTTAAGTTGTTTTATTTTATTTTGGTTTAGATTTAGTTTTATTAAATTTTATGTTATTTATTAAGATTAGGTATTTTAATTTAATTAGTTTAAGCTAATTTAATTTGAATTAGAATTCCATTAGTTTTAGTTTTTTGATTTAATTTAATTTGATTTAATTTAGGTTTAGAAAAAAAATCGGATGAAATAGAAGTTTCAGATGCGCGAGTTGAAGAGGAGAGTCAAGCGCTATTTTCAGCCGTTGGATGAATCTTGGGACTACCATACACACACGTGAGATGCACTCGGAGAGTGGAATGGTTGGGAGGAGACAGCTGGGGTCCGCATGGAAAAAGATGGTGCAAGTGTGCTTTGTAGTGTCTAATCATGTGCTTTTCATACTTGTACATCCGGTTGCTTTGTCTAACAAGAAACCGCCACATTACCTACTAAAAGTCAGAATTGTTTTCCACCAATTAAAAGCTAAATTCGTGGTGAGCTCACGTGTTTTGTGTCGCATGGGATTATTTGCCTCGTTCCAGAGTAAAAACGTGGGAGAAAGAGAGAGAGAAAAAGAGAATAAATAGAAAAGTGACACATCACACAACCAATCAAAATTGAGTGTTGGAATCTGTGAATGATTGGGAAATACTCTCTTCTCTGCTATATAAGACCAAAACGTGAGAGGAAAAAAAGGACACAATTCTAGAGAGAGAAATATAGTAGTCCAGAGAGAGAAAGTCTGTGGGAGACAAAACAGTGGAGTGGAGCCTCTTTAACCGCGATTTCTCTAGTTTGATTTTATTTTCATTTTTAAAATTTTATTTTCTTTAGGATGTTTTCATTTAATATTTTTGTTTCTCTTAGTTTTATTATGTTCTAGATTTCTTTTCTAGGGCTACGATGTAGACTAACTATGATGTTTTAAATATTTTTCTTTTAATTTAGTCCATGAATTATTTTTCCTAGTTGAGTTTTTTAATTCTATTTTAATACTTCTATTTAACTGACCACTAAATAGATGATTTGTTATCATAATGCAACCGAAAGGAGATTTATGTGTCTAGTTCGTTGGATTGAATGCCATAAATTATATGTTAAATAGGAATATATTTACATGATTTGTGTAGTCACTATATGAGTTTCCATAGATCTTAAAGAATTCTTAATTAATTTAATTCACATAGGAATATGGTGAATTGGTAATTAAGGATATTTTTGCTTGAACTCGGGAGAGGATAGTGAATAAATTAGGGAATCTCGACTATCTACTAGGGAAATAATTGTAGGCTAAAGAGATAGAGAATTTTTAGAGTGGATTAGTTACGGTAAAATCGGAAACCCTAGGTTTAATTTCATTGATTTACATCTTGTTTTATTTTTTGTTTTTAATTTTTATTCTCTTTTATTTTTATTGCTTTTAGTTTATTTTCAATTTTTATTTAATTTAATTTAATTTAATTTTTATTTTCAATTTTTAGTTTAATTCAAATAAAATTAGGGTTAGCTAAATTTCGGTAGTAAATTAATAATCTTCGTAGGACGATACTCATACTCACTACTTTATTACTTATTTACAATATGTACACTTGCGTTCATAATTTTCACAACACATATTCACTTAGTAAATATACTAGACCTATTGGACAAGGAAAAGAAATTTATCACAGAATCGATACTCACAAAGGAATAGGAATAGAATCGCAAGCATAAGCTACGTAGTTTATCAACTATCAGGATGACTACCTCAAATAGACAAATACATAAAAGTAGGAGAAATAGGGAGGGCGAGCATTCACATACTCTGTAGAAATTCAATTACCTTTTTGAATGGATCTAATTTTTCCAAACCTAAATAGTTAATACCTTTTCTAAATCGATTTGTAAAATTAAGTTTTCAAAATAACTGAGATTAAGAATAATCATATATTCAAAACCAAAACTAATACTATATGATTGTACATATCATATATCAGCCATTATACATGAGTGGGCTCTTATCTTCCCATCGTGACCCTGTAATCGAAGGTATCCAATATCTTGACAGTCTTCATGGTTTTTCACTTAGCATTATAGCAACTTGCTAGCGATCTAAACTATCATGATGCAATAATAAAACTCAAAAATGTGATTCTATAATATATACAACATATAATAGGATGTATAATAACCATACAAAATATAATCAAATAATAATTTAAAAACTCCGCTTAGCATTATTTTGGGATTTACCGTACCATAAGCAACAGATCAGCTATATCACCCGATGGTCACAATTTTAAAAATATGAATAAAAATCTCACAATCTAATTCTAGAATAATCTAAGATTTTCCAATAGTTTATCAAAACGTCGTATTATTCATGATTTTTCACAAATCAGCCATAATGTAAAATTCAAAACAAGTATAAAACTAGATAATTGAACCCATACCCCGAGATGGTAGAAACTAGGTAATTGAACCTATACTTTAAGATGATAGCTATAACAAGCTAACGACGTTTGAAAAAATTCTCGTTGGTCACTTGGTACTCGAAAGATCATTTTGGGAATCCCACAAGCTCACTTTGAGAAGTGACTTATCCTACGGAACCTCAAATGGAAAAATTGTCGCCACCACTGAATTTCTAGTGCCTAAAATTGCTTAGTTAGATATATAATTTGTCAAATTTAGGTTCTGAACCGAGACCCGTCCCATGACATGTAATGTGACACTATTCACGAGCCTTATGTCTCGATTTTCGTGTTACTTCAAAATATAGTGATATTTTATATCAAAGTTCGTCTCTTGGCCTCACTAAATCCAAATTTGAAGCCCGAATTTTGTTTCGAGACGTCGAGTCTTAAGAGGGCCTTAAATCCAAAAATTAGAAAAATATCATGTTTTGAAATAATTTGAAAAAAGTCCACTTTTTCTATTCGAAAATTAATATATTTTCGGATATCATTTCAACTCCTAATAGAAACCATTATTCATGATTTTTCTATCCTCTATAATGCCATATAATTATTTGAGGCAAAATAAATATCTAAAAGAAATATTTATAAAAATACCACTTTTTGAAAATATTTTCATAAATACCCACTTTTCAAATCTAATTTTCCGACAAACCAATTGTTAATTCCACCCAACACAATTAGCTATCATCATGTTTTAATTTATATAATCATCTCAAAGAGTTTCATAATCAACGCTTGAACTTCACAAAAATAATTATATAAATGTCAATACTTTGTTAAACAAAAGGCCAAAAGTTGCAAATTCTCATTGGAGACAAATCACCTACAACCAATGGCCAAGACTTATCTCATATAGCTTTGGGAGGGAGTTTGGGTCGGTGAGGGTAGTTGACGGCGATGCACGACGGCTAAATTGCCTGATTTTAGCTGTGTTTTTGCACGATTTCACGATTTTAGCCGTACGACAGGTGGCAAAACCCTAGGGAGCTGCCTCACCAATTAGCTGGGTGCACATTCGGTAACGCTACTTCTTTTTCACTTTAGTCTAAATAAATTTAGACTTAATTGTGTCCTTATTCATTTCAGATATTTTTTATTTAAATATTCAAATATTTGAATTTACCACTATACTTTTGGCACAAAATTACTTTTATATCCTTTTAAAAATTTGATTTTTATAGTGAAAATAACTTTTTGAGAATATTTTATAAAATCACTTCTTCAGAACTTTAATAATATTAGTGACCGACTGTTATAATATTTATTGCCCTACAAAAATCATGATTAAGGCGTCCATCTTGATTAAAAAAAAAAAGAAAATACTAGTTTTAGGACCCATTTGGGACTGCTTTTGGAGATTGTTTTTAGCTTTTGAAAGTGTTTAGAGCAAAGTAGAGAATGTAGAGATATTTGGTAAATTTTTGCTTTGATTGTAGCCAATATATATATATTTTTTAAAAAAGTGGGGCTTAACTAATGATCACCACTTACTACAAATTTAAAGGAAAATAACACACACACACTCTACCAAGGTTTTGAACCCCTGACCTTCCAAACTCACATATTCATCCCTTAAACTTTGGACCAACTGAGCTAGCCTCAATTGGCGATTGTAGCCAATATTCATATGCAAACAAATCACAAAATCATAAGAACTTCCTCTATTTTACAACATACCATAAACTTGGAAAAAACAAATTAGTAAAGGATATAAAATTGGTAGTTAAATACTATGAAAAAAATAATGAAAACGAAGCAATACATCGGAAAGATTAATTTAAGGATCCGAGATTATATTAACCATTTATTTTTTCCTCTGAGTAGTCACTATGTCTCTTTCTGGACAAATTATCCCTTACTCGCTTTGACTCTCGTCAGTGTAACATATTACCCCAATATAATTAGCTCTGATATATTTTGCCCCAAATTTGATAAAAAAAAAAAAAATGTCATTTTGCCACAAAACATAAAAAGGCGTTAAAGGAGATTGCCTCACTCCGTTGATTAATATTTCCTTTTTTCATTTTAAATACATAATTAGCAAAAAGAGAAGAAAGCCCACTCTCTCCACCATCTACTTCTTAATCCGCTACTTTCCAGCCATGGAACGAGTAAGAGATTTAGGAAGGTACATGGATTGTCTAGTGAACATCTTGTATGTGATAAACAAAGATACAGGAGGAAAAAGTTCCAAAATAAATATGGGGCAATATGAAAAAAAAACCATGACTTTTAGCTTTTTATAAAAAAAAAAACCCACCTTTTTGTATGAATATGAAATAAAATCTTTTATTAATATTTTTCTATCAAATCTTACAAGATTCACGTGCGTGCGCGTGTGTGTATATATAATTAAAATTAGAGTTAAAATTGTTAAGAGCAAAATACATTTAACTTCTGAAATCAGAAAATAAAATTCAGAAAAAGAATTTTTTTTAAAGCTCCAGAGTCGTTTGACATGGCTTTCAAAAAGATCATTTGAGGTCCAAAATAGTTACTTGTGAAAATGTTTGGATGAATCCTAGAAAATTATTTTTGAATATTTATGAGTTTTACGTACAAAACTAATAAAATTTACAAAAGTACAGTACAACCTATTTTGTACGGTGATATGCCAAAATAATTGCAAAGATACGGTCTATAGACATGGTGGCAATTTGGTAATTAAAGCCATCTTTGTTAAAATATGTATTTCAATAAAAAAAAAAAAAAGCATGCCTATGTTTATTAAGGTTCATTGGATATAGTGTTTTGCGGCCCCTTTACCTTACTCCACCTCTCTCTGCTTAGATTCTAGACAATTATAATTCCATCTTTTTTTTTTCATTTTTTTATGAAATTTGCTTATCCATTTGAATTTTTTTATTTTCATTTTCCTCTTTATTAATCATTTTTCCCATTGATTTTTTCCTTTAAGCATTTTTCATACTTGCTTTTCCCCTCTTAATAATAATGAGTTATTTTTTAAAAATAAAAAAAGAATTACTTTGGTTACTAGTAATCCGTTACCAATTTGGTTTCTAGTTATGATTACTATTAATTTTTTTTTCTTTTTTCTTTTTTTTTGTAATCATTTTTCTCTTTTAACTTCCTATTTTCTATTTTCATTTTCCTCTTTATTAATCATTTTTCCCACTCACGTTTTTCTTTAAATGAAGCACTAATCTATTTTTAGACTTGTTTTTCCTCCTCCTAGGAATAATGAGCTATTTGCTTTTAAAATTAAAAAGAAAATGATTATTTTAGTTACTAGTAATCTGTTACCAATTTAGTTTCTAGTTATGGTTATGAGTTATTTGTTTTTGCTCTTCTTTTTTTTGTAATCTTTTTTCTCTTTCGACTTCCTATTTTATTTCTTGTTTTTCCTCCTCTTAGGAATAATGAGTTACTTTTTTAAAATTAAAAAAAAAGTTTTTTGAAGGATAAAGATCATTACTTTGGTTACTAGAAATTAGTTATTAGAAAATAATACAGCTAACAGTAATTTTTTCTCTTTTTTCATAATTTTTCCATTTCAATTTTTTTTTTCCAAATTGAGGCCTTATTTTTTTTTTTAATCTTAAGGATAATAAGCTACTATTTGTTTTCAAATGGCTACATTGTTTACTAGTAACCCATTCTGGTTACAAGTTATCGGTAATCATAAACTGAAAATTTTTCTAAACACCAAATTTAGATTCATCGACTAGTTATCTATTACTAAAAAAATAGTTATTTTGATTATTATCAATCAATTCCTATATGATTACTATTTACTTTCTTCCCCTCCCCTTCCCTATTTTCCTCTATTCTTAATCATTTTTTCCTTTCAATTTTTTTTTTTAAATGAAGCACTAACCCTTTTTTTTCTCTTAGGGATAATATACTACTCTTTGTTTTCAAATAGATTCCATGGTTATTAGTATCTAGTAACCGGTAATCATTCTAGTTACAAGTTACTAGTAACCATGAACTAAAAATCTCCTCCAAATATTAAGCTCAGATTTATCGGCTGGTTACTTATTACTAGAAAGATGGTTACTTTGGTTACTAGAAATCAGTTACTAGAAAACAATATAGTTACTAATTACTCTCTCTCTTTTTTTTTTTCCCCTATTTTCCCTTTTTTAATCATTTTTCCCTTTCATTTTTTTTTCAAAATGAAGTACTAACCCTTTATTTTTTTTCTTAGAGATAACAAGCTACTCCTTGTTTTCAAATGGATACTATGATTACTAGTAACCAGTAAATGATAACCAATCTGGTTACAAGTTACTAGTAACCATGAACTAAAAATTTCTTCTAAATACCAAGATCAGATTTATCGACTGGTTACTTATAACTAGAAAGTTGGTTACTTTGGTTACTAGAAATCAATTACTAGAAAATAATATGGTTATTAGTTACTTTTTTTTTCCTCCTTTTCCCTTTTTTTTAATCATTTTTCCTGTTCAATTTTTTTCTTTTAAAATGAAGCACTAACCCTTTATTTTTTTCTCTTAGGGATAATAAGCTACTCTTTGTTTTCAAATAGTTACTTTGGTTACTATAATAAGTAATCGGTAACTAATATAGTTACAAGTTGGTTATCGATAATCATAAACTAAAAATATCCTCCAATAACAAATTCATCTACTAGTTACATATTACTAGTAGTAAGGAATTAAAATTTCTTTCAAATACCAATTAACATATACCAAAAGGTAAAATCTATTCCAAAATACCATATTTCGCGTCGAATAGTTACTAGTTAATAATCAATCTAGCAATTACTGATATCTAGTTTGATTTACTAGTTTCTAGTTACCAATAACCATGAACTAATAATATCCTTCAACCATCAAGCTCAGATTCATCGATTAGTTACTTGTTATTTGTAACTAGGAGCTAAAACATCCTTCAAGCACCAAGTACTAGGTAACCAAAAAGTAAAATCGATTCCAAAATACCAAGTCTGATTTTGAATGGTGACTGATTACTAATTTCTAAATTGGTTACCAACAAAAAATAGTAATCATATTAGTAATTCGATTGTTAACTGTTTAGTTACCAAAGTCCAATTATTTGATTTAGTCTAGTAACTTCACTAAATAATAAAAATGGTAGTAAAGCATTAAAAATCATATACACCATTCTAATTAATTTCTAAATTATAATCAAATTAGTAACTATTAATTAGTTTCGAATACTGCGGTAACTAGTAACTAACAATAATAACTAGTAATTAATAATTGATAACCAATTTCAAACACTAGTAACTAATAACCAATGTTAATTAAAAAAAAATGCATTCAAAAAGGGGGACAAAAGCATAAAGGAAAAATTTAGGAAAAAGGTATTTAAAATTAAGAAAAGAAAAGAAAAGAGGACTATCGTTCTTTAGGAAAAAGTTGGAAAAGAAACAAGCATTCAAAAAAGAAAAAGAAAAGCACAGAAGGAAAAATTTAGGAAAAAGGTATTTAAAATTAAGAAAAGGAAAGAAAAGAGGACTGTCGTTCTTCAGGAAAAAATTAGAAAAGAAACAAGCATTCAAAAAAGAAAAAAAAACGCACAAAAGGAAAATTTAGGGAAAAAGGTGTTTAAATATT
The DNA here is from genome assembly GCA_002914805.1 of Parasponia andersonii. Taxonomy (NCBI): domain Eukaryota; kingdom Viridiplantae; phylum Streptophyta; class Magnoliopsida; order Rosales; family Cannabaceae; genus Trema; species Trema andersonii. The sequence goes on along the minus strand of JXTB01000201.1, from coordinate 167,768 downwards.
TTTTTTTAAAAAAAGTTAAAAATTAGTTACTAGTAACTAGTAACCAGTTTCGAACACTATAGTAACTCGTAATCGACAATTAGTAATCGATAACTATAATTGGTAATTAATAACCGGTAACCAATTTCAAGCACTGGTAACAAGTATCTGGTAACTAATTTTGAACAATGATAACTAGTAGCAAATAATTTGTTTCGAATACTGATAACTGATAACTAATGTTAGTTAAAAAAATGCATTCAAAAAAGAAAAAAAAAAAAGCTCAAAGGGAAAATTTAGGGAAAAATGTATTTAAATTTTTTTTTTGAAAAAAAGAAGACTATTGTTCTTGGAGGAAAAAATTAGAAAAGAAAAAAAGCATTCAAAAAAGAAAAAAAAAATGAAAGCACAAAACCAAAATTTAAGGGAATATATATTTAAAATAAAAAATAAAAAGTAAAATAAAAAAGAGAAAAGAAAGCTAAAAATGGAATCAGGAGTTTTTGTACGTTGATCTGGTAACGAGGAAAGTAACAGACTCAAACGCTAGGCCATAAAGACATTGACGTGCTTTGTAATACTTTTTATTTAAGAGTGGTTACGAAGAAGTTTGCTGGAATTACTAAAAATGCCACTGCATTTTGATACAGTATATTTCTAATTTTTCTAGATCATATACCGTATGAAGTTTGACTTTTTTTTCCAAAAACTGTATTTTTCCAATTCTTTTTATTTTTAAAAGAGAAAATCCATAAAATCCCTTATTTTTTTAATTAGATGACCTTTTTAATGAAACGTGGATCTATTAATTTTTTTTAGGAAGATTTTCTTAGATTTTTACTTTAAGAAATAAAATTTTTTCTAAACAGACCCTATAAATCATTTTTTGGTCTACATAGTAGCTTTTTTGTTAATTCTACGGATGCCAACACACAATTTTAGTGAAGAAAGATATTTATGTAATTATTTTATACCATAATTTTTACTTTATATATAAATTCGGTAAGATGGGATTGAAAAGTATTTATAGATATTAATAAAAAGATGTAAATATTTTTGATGAAGGGCTAAAAAGTGGTGAGTGTTTTCAATGATACTATACCAAAATAATTTTTTTTTTCCCTCTAGTCAATGCATCCATCTTCGCTCACCCTTTCATCCCCTCTCTATCTACATAGACCAACAACATCGACAGAAGATGACTAGCGGCGGTGGTGCGAAAGGCTCTTATTCTTTGGAGTTTAAGATCTAATTAGACGGTGTGCTTGTTTTGAATCTTTAACTTCTAAATGTTTTTTTCCTTTAATATTTGGAGTTTGTGATAAATTTCTCATTTTTTTTTTATTTAACATTTGAGTTGAGACCAGTAAATTATGAGAAAACTAATCTTTTGAAATCACTGGGCATATTCAAACATAATTTTTGCAATTGACCCCAATGATGAGGAATCAATATATCTAAAGCGTGAAAAACCTTTCTTTCAAATGGCCACTATATAAGGATAGGACTAAGGAGAAATTCTATTTTTTTTCCTTATCTGCTATTAATGCTTTTTCCTCCCCGTTAATAAATCATAGTGTGGGGCAACCTTTTTGTCTAGTCTCTATGCACTTAATTTCAATTAAAATTCTAAATTTAATTACTACTTTTATATTTCTAATTATTCCCAAAATAACCATGAATTTAATTTTCTTTTCTCTTCTTTTTCACTGTTCACACCCATCTCTGTCTCAAACTACCATCCCACGTTCTCTCTCTCGTTTTTTTTCCCCCCTTATACCATCTCCTCTTCTTTTCCATTTTCCCTTTCAACCTAAGAAATTAGAAGCCTAGCAATTTTTGTTCTCTCTAATAGAATATTCCTTAAAAAAAGTTCTTCATTATTACGTACTCAACAATCTAAGACCATTAACTTTATTGATTAGTTTTTGACTTGAAATAAGTATTAACTTTATAACAAGTATTACGTTTTTTTTTGTTAATAAAAATGATCAACATGAACCAATATGCATATATTTATATAAAATACACTTATATAGCAATGATGCCAATGAACCAGATTTTGAAGGAAGCCAAAAATATAATTTAGGAATAATTAGAGACATTGAAGTAATAATTAAATTTTAAATTTTAAATTTTAATTAAAGTCATTATTTTGAAAATAATGTGAGGAAACTAGAGGCAGGGTGACAATAAAAGCACCTTAAATTATATCATTCAAAATTATTAAATATATTTAAATTTTTCTACACAAAATTCTCTGTCTCTTTTTGATCCATCTAACTAGGAGTTGTCTATTTATGAAACAAACTCCAAATACAATTGAAAGAAATTATAAGGGTGGAAAAATTTTATAAATAAATCGAATTTGGTAGTGTAATGTAACGCTCTTTTCGTACGTACACTAAACATAGGTTGAAACGATTGACCTTCAAAAATATTAATAGGTGCTTAATGTTTTAAATCAATAACGTAGCATGTATCTCAACAATGTTTTTATGGGGATATCTAGAATATGGTATAGTATAAGAGTGTATCAATACACCCCGTTTTTATTGCCATCTAATTTGAATCTCACGGACTAAAAAGAAAAAAAAAAACTCATAGAGTCTGTCAAGTACACTTCCACACCTAATCCCACTTAAATTAAAAGAAAATATTTTATCTATCCTCTTTTTCTTTGAACTTTACTCCCATTTCTTCTATGCCGCTTGCCATTACCTTTTGCACCGGCATGAGGAAAATACACCATGACATTAGTTAAAACCGTCATCACAGGTGTTTCACCAACGATAAAAAATTACACAGTACCTTTTTTACTCCTTATTTCTCCTGAGATTTTAGATTTTTATTTTCTTTTGCTTTATTATTCTCGGTCTGTTTTTCTTTTCCACTCTTTTTTTCTTTTATTTTTTTTGGTTCTGATAGGATTAATAAAATTTTCCTAACTTATTGGAATCTGATGTAAGATTATACAAATATAATTTGAAGAAATTGTGCTTGAATCGTGAAAAAAAAATAGAAATCCTCGTTGATGTCATTAGCTGAAGCCCATTACCAGATGTGGATAAGTCATTGCACTTAGTCAATTACTTAAGATATGAGTTTGTAAAGTAAGTGCTGACTACATTTTGAATCAGAAAAAGAAAAAAAAAATCATAGAAAGGATGAATACTGACCATGAATCCCTGAATTCATATTGGCAAGGCCTAGGAGCCAAAGGTAAAAGAGAGAAAAGAATTTGCTTTCATGCATGCAAGTTTACTTAAACTTGCTTACTAGTGGGCTTCCATTATCTTGCTTATCCAATAAGAGCTTCGGAAGTTAGCTGTTGAAATAAACCCAAATTCCTATACCTATAAGTCCCTGTTTCCATATATACATATTTATATTTCCATATATACATATTTATATATAGGGTACTGGTTTAGTAGATGTTTTCTTTTACCTATATATAAATATCATTTTTGCCTAATTAAAATTCATTTTATGGTAAAAGATAGAGAAAAAAATATTAAATAATATTTATTTATTATTAGTATTTTTTTTCTAATTACTCAAGTCATGGTAACAGTTAGACAATAGATTAGTTAGAAAAAATACCTATTGGATTATGGTCTATATAAATATGTATATATATATTTTTAATTTCATATTACCTTCAAGTATAACTATTTTTTAAAAAAGTTGATAACTTGGATTCTAATACTTGTTTAACTACCATCTCGAGAGATAGGGGTTCAATTATCTAATTTTATACTTATTTTGATCTAAATTTTGAATTATGACTGATTTGTAAAAATCTTGGATTATTTTGAAATTAAATGTGAGACTTTATACATATTTAAAATTGTGACCATGGGATGATACAGCTGATCTGCTACCTATGGTATAGTAAATCTCATAATAATGCCAAGCAGAATTTTCAAAGTATTATTTGATTATATTTTGTATGGTTATTGCACATCCTGTTATATGTTGTATATATTATAGAATCATATACTTGAGATACATTGTTGAATCATGGTAGTTTGGATTACTAGTGAGTTACTATAGCGCTACGTGGAAGACCTAGAATCCTACGCAAGTTTCTGCTGACACACCTCCAAGTAGGGAAAAGATACTGGGTATCTTTGGTAAGGTGTATTACAGGGCCGCGATGGGAAGATAAGAGCTCGCTTATATATATATTAGTTGATATATAATATGTACAATCATATGGTATTGGTTTTAGTTTTAAATATATGATTATTCTTGATCTCAATTATTTTGTAAACTTAATTTTACAAATCGATTTGGAAAAGGTATTAACCATACATGTTTTCAAAAATTGCATTTATTCAAAAAGGTAATTGAATTTCTACTGAGTATGTGAATGTTCATCCCTCTTAATTCTCCCATTTTCATGTATTTATCTATTTGAGTTAATCATCCCGATGGTTAGAAAAACTACGTAGCTTATGCCTGTGGTCTTATTCCTATTCTTTTTTGAGCATCTATTTTCTGTTAAAGTCCTTTTCCTTATCCAACAAGTCTAGTATATTTTGCAAGTAAATGTGTGCGGATGGTTTTGTTGTTAATTTGAGTACTTGAAACTATAAATGATTTTATGTAATCTATTTTTGATATTGGACTAAAGCTTTCAATTGAACTTAATTTACCAAAAGTTTATGATTTATTAATAAGTTTACAAATGAATTAATTAGAAGTTTTCTTAAACTTTAATAAATATTTTCCTTAAATAATTAAAACTAATAAGAGTTTTAATGATTATGGAATTTATAATAATTTGAGGATCAAAATAAAATTCTGTAGTACTAAATTTTTCCCCAATTTCATAATAAATATATATAATTATATTTTCACTTAAAATTACTAAAATTCACGACTTTGGATTTCTGTTCGTGACAAAAATAGTATCAGAGTATGGTTTTAGATCTCATGCCTATAATAATTTTTGTAATTGAAAAAGTTTTGGAAGTTTTTGATGAATACCTTGTACATCATTTAGGAATTAGCTAAATATGTTATCTTTTCTCCGATTTGTTCTGAATTTGTCATTCATCTCCCTAGAGAGAGAAACTTTGGTATTCTTAGAATAGTTAAATCCCATAAACTTTATCTCAGAAGTGTTAGAGTTGATACGAGATTAGTGGATTCTATTCTTATCAAAATTCTCTAATTTAAATGGACATTAATACTTGTAATGTGTGAACCCTGTAGGTTTTATGATAGCTATCTCATGCTAGGTATTTTAAATACCTTAGATTGATTTGATGTTTCATGAATTCTATGATCTAACTTTTTCAACTTTTGTATACTTTTAATTACTTGGTTTGGGTAATTAGATTGATTTGATGTTTCATGAATTCTTGGGATATGATCTAACTTTTTCAACTTTTGTATACTTTTAATTACTTGGTTTGAGTAATCAGCGGTTGATGCTTATGTTAAAGTATTCAAATTGGTGATACTTTTGTATGACATATAGTTCTTTGATTAATAAATTGGTATGCTACATATTAAGTTTGCTTAAATGTAGCATTGTACTAATTTCACTAAGTTTAGCTTGACATTAATTGTGTATTGGTAGAATAATTGATTAAATTTTATTTCAAATTCTTGGATTATTTGATTTTGTTTGAATTAATGGATTATAATTGTGTTTCTTTGTAAGTTGTTTACTTATGATAATTTATTTTGTATACTTGATAGTTACATACATACGTTTATTTATCTTTTCAAAGTTAAACTTTTAGAATAATTTGGAAAACTTTTCACGATTAATGGATTAAGAAAATTTTCATTGATTAAAAATGTATTTGTCTAGAATGTGTTTGTTTGTTTAGATGTAGTTTCCATACAGTCTTACCTTTTCTCTCTTAAATCTATAAGAATCGGCCTTGTAATCTTTGGGTGAAAAATTATTTAATTATTGATAATTTGATCAAATGTAGAACATTCTTACAAGGTTTTAGTTCAAATTGATTAGCATGGTTTGAAATAAGATAGGTTGTCGTATTTAACAAATTTCATATCTTCATTTTCAAAAGAATCGTGGATATTTTTAAAGTTAAATATTGGATAGGCATAAGTAATTCATTTTTTCAATAGATGTATAGTTTTAAAAACTTATATGCCATTTGAAATTAGAATTTGTAAGATTGCACTACTATAAAATCTGAATCTTGGTTTATATAAAATTTAGTTATGGCACTAAGTTAATCCTAATTTATATTTGATAGTGCTAGTTGGAAAATTCTTTAGACCAAGAAAATTTTATAAATAAATCGACCTTGGTAGTGTAGTATAATGCTCTTTTCGTACATACACTAAACATAGGTTGAAATGATTGACCTTCAAAAATATTAGTAGGGGCTAAATGTTTTAAATCAATAATGTAGCATATATCTCAAAAATGTTTCTATGGAGACTTCTAGGATATGGTATAATATAAGAGTGTATCAATATACCCTGTTTTTATAGCCATCGGATTTGAATCTCATGGACTCAAAAAAAAAAAAAAACACTCGTAGGATCTGTCAAGTACCCTTCCACACCTAATCCCATCTAACTTAAAAGAAAATATTTTGTCCATCCTCTTTTTCTTTCCACCTTACCCCCATTTTTTCTTTGCCGCTAGACATTCCTCTTGCACCCACATCAGGGAAATATACCATGAAATTAGTTGAGGATATCAGAATGGGTGCTTCGCCAGCGATAGAAAATCACACAATGCCCTTTTAACTCCTTATTCATCTTGAGATTTTAGAATTTTGTTTCTTTTGCTTTATTATCCTTGGTTTGTTTTTCTTTTCTTTTTTTTATTTCTTTTATTTTTTTTTCGTTCTAATGGGATTAATAAAATTTTCCTAACCTATTGGAATTTGATGTAAGATTATACAAATATCATTTGAAGAAATTATGCTTGACTCATGAAAAAGTGTATTTAGAAGGGTTAATAGTTCAAACTTTAGTAGTGTGCATTATTTTTCTTTAAATTTGTTATAAGTGGTGGTCATTAGTTAAGTTTTATTTTTTAAAAAATTTCAAAAAATATATTAAAAAGAGAAAAAGAAAAAATCATCCTTGAATTCGTTGGTAAAGACTGGGATCAAAGGTAAGGGAGAAAAAGGAATTTGTTTTCATGCATGCAAGTTCACTTAAACTTGCTTTTTAGTGGGCTCCCATTGTCTTGCTTAGCTTGGGAAGTTAGCCGTATTAATAAACCCAAATTCCTGGAAGTCCATGTCTCCATATATACATATTTATATTCTCATATATACATATTTAGCTTGGGAAGTTAGCCGTATTAATAAACCCAAATTCCTGGAAGTCCATGTCTCCATATATACATATTTATATTCTCATATATACATATTTATATATGGGGCACCAATTTACATGTTTTTTTTTATCTATATATAAATATTATTTTTGTCTAATTAAAATTTATTTTTTATCATATTTATATATGGGGCACCAATTTACATGTTTTTTTATCTATATATAAATATTATTTTTGTCTAATTAAAATTCATTTTTTTTGATAAAAGATAAAGAAAAAAATATTAAATAATATGTATTTATCATTAGTATTTTTTTTCTAATTACTCAAATTATGATAACTGCTAGATCATACGAGTAAAGAAAAAGAAAAATACTTATAGATTAGTTACAAAAAATACTTACCGAAGAATTATGATACATATATATATACATATATATCTATATCTTTTGACTTGATATTAACTTCAAGTATAACTATTTTTTAAAAATGTTGATAACCTCGATTCTAATACTTAAAATACAGTGCTTTTCATTTTTTTTTAAAAAAAGAAAAGAGAAAGGAAAAGAAAAATAGTTTAAAATGCAGTGAACGAATTTCCATGATTATAAGGCTACTGAATATGGCATGCAGTCACGCATATTTACCGTCTTGCGTAAATTGTAAATATTGGTCATTCTTAAAAAAAAAAAGAAAAAAAAATTACAGCCAACACCGTTGCTGAAATGTCAAGATAAATAAATAATATTAAACAAGATTAGGTTGAGAAGTGGCACAGCCCAAACACATTAGTTGTACCTTCCTAAAAATAGAGTCGATATCTTGTCACATACATGTAAAAAGAATAGGATGATAAATATGGTAAGATTGTTGCCATGTTTGACCCTATATTATCGTAACGATAGGTAAAGTGGTCCGTGACTTATTTTTCTTTCTTTTTGCAATTAAGTATCTAAGCTTTAAATATCTTAGCAACTAAGTCCTTTTAATTAGTTGATTATTTTTATTTTAGAGAGAATTAAGTATTTTCAAATCACACATAAATTTTTTGAAGGTCAAAATCAAAATTTTACTAGCACTAGCTGAAATTGGAAAGAAAATAACTAAAAATTAATTATAATAAATAAACTAATATAAACAACTCTTAAAAATAGAAAACTCAAAAAAAATTTATCTTTAAATTTCTTTATATTTCCCTTCCAAACTAATTAGTATTAGTAAAATATTAATTTTTTTACTTAAACATCTTCAATTTTATAAAAACTTTAACATTTACAAACAGAAAGAATTTAATTGCAAAAATTTTTAAAACTTAAGAACTTAATTGTCAAAAAAAATCCTTAAGGACTACTTTACCAGTCTTCAAATAATATATGCACCAAACATATCAAAAACCCAATTTGATAAATATTTTGTCTGACATGTATGGGAAAATTTTTCGCAAATAATAAGGTATATCTCAAAAAGAAGCTGTTTAATTTGAAGATGGGGTACAATTCTTTCAGTGGTAACATATCAAAGAGTGTTGAAAATAAACTTGTTTAAGCCCATAAGAAGTATTTAAGCCCATCAACATGAGGCCCAATAAGTTAGAGTTTGCCCAAGTGTAAAACTCATAAAATAAAAAAGCCCAAGTCCAAATTAAAGAAGTATTCCACCTAGAATCTTCTAGTGTTAGCTAGATATTAGCTTTTTACATGTGAATTATTTGATTACTTAGATTATTATTAGAATTGTGTAGAAGAAAATATGTGTGGCTTAAGGATTTTTGTAATTGTTTATTTGTGTGGTTCTCATTATTTCTCATATAGTATAAATACCCCTCCCCATTTGAGTTCTAAGCATCAAGTAAAAAGCAAAGCTTTTAAGAGTGAAGAGAAGAGAGAAAGAAGCATAGCTTCTAGTGAGTGAGTGAGTGAGCTTGAAGAGTGAAGTTAAGAATTTTCTCTTGTAAAAGTATTTGAGTGAATAATAAAGTTTGTTTTACTTTCTAACAAAGTGGTATCAGAGCCATTTGACCGAGCCGTCATAGCCGTTGACCAACCTGTTGACCGTCATTGATCGTTGACCGAGCATTGGCTTTGACCAGTTGATATACAAGTCAATCTTAAGGTTTTTCGACATTCTGGATCTATCTGTGTAGTCAAAATTTCCAAAAACTTACTCTGTTAAGGGATATGGCTATCGACAGTTTAGCATCTCTTCAAATTCTACCACTTCATGGTAATAACTTTGATAATTAGACTATCAAAATGAAAGTCCTCCTTGGAGCACACGATGTTTGGGAAATAGTAGAGAAAGGCTACGAAGAACTAAGAGATGAGGCAACACTATCTTCAACATAGAAGGTTAGTTTAAAAGATTCAAGAAAGAGAGACAAAAAAGCTCTCTTCCTCATCTACCAGGCCTTAGATGACGACGGGTTTGAGAAAATATCAAGTGCGACCTCCGCTAAGGAAGTATAGGAGAACCTTTAAATTTCATACAAAGGAGAAGAAAATGTCAAAAAGGTTCGCCTTCAAACTCTAAGAGGAGAGTTTGATTTATTACACATGACAGAGACTGAGTCAGTTTCTGACTATTTTTCTAGAGTTTTAACTATTTCCAATCAAATGAAGTGAAATTGTGAGAAACTTAAAAATGTTACGATTATGGAAAAGATTCTTTGTTTGTTAAACCTAAAGTTCGAGAATATTATTACTGTCATCGAAGAAACTAAAGATTTGGGAGTCATGACAATAGAACAACTCTTGGGTTCTTTACAAGCTCACGAGGAAAATAAAAAGAAGAAGCCAAATTTGAAGGAGCAGCTTCTCAAAACACAACTTACAGAGAAAGAAGATAGCCAATATAGCGAAAGAAATCAACCTGGTCGTGGTAGAGGACAAGCCCGAGGACAAGGACATGGTACAAGTCGAGGTCATGGATGAGGTTGGAATTCCAACAACTACAATTATCATATCAATAATTTTGAAAGAGGAGAAAGCTCTACAAGAGATCGTGGTAGAGGTCGAATGAACTCAAGGCCTGAGAAGTCTCAAGTTAAATGTTTCAATTGTCACAAGTTTGGGCATTATGCTAGAGAGTGTATAGCACCCAATAGCAGAATTGAAGAGAAAGTAAATTATGTTGAAGAAAAAAGGGAAGAAAATGGCACTGTGCTACTAGCATATAAAGATAACAATGGAGGACAAGACAACACATGGTATCTTGACACTGGTGCTAGTAATCATATGTGTGGACGTCGATCAATGTTTATAGAGCTTGATGAATAAATCAGTGGGAATGTTTCTTTCAGCGATGATTCAAAAGTAGCGGTAAAAGGAAAATGTAAAATTCTTATCTGCTTAAAAAATGGAGGGCATCAATTTATTTCAAATGTTTTTTTTGTACCCACAATGAAAACAAACATCTTGAGTTTGGGATAACTCTTAAAGAAAGACTATGATATTCACTTGAAAGATTATAGTCTTTATATAAGAGATAACAATATGAACTTGATTGCTAAGGTGCCTATGTCAAGAAATAGAATGTTCTCATTGAACATTCAAAATGATAATGCAAAATGTCTGAAAGCATATTACGAGGATTCATTATGGCTATGGCATTTAAGATTCGGACATCTCAACTTTGGAGGACTAGAGCTACTATATAAGAAAGAAATGATGAGAGGTTTGCCATGCATCAATCATCCTGATCAACTTTGTGAAGGATGCTTACTCGGGAAGCAATTCAGGAAAAGCTTTCCAAAAGAGTCAAATTCAATAGCCCAAAAGCCACTAGAGCTCATGCATAGAGATGTGTGCAGTCCTATCAAACCAAGTTCTTTTGGTAAGAGCAACTACTTCTTGCTCTTTATTGATGATTTCTTAAGAAAGACTTGGGTATATTTCTTGAAGCAAAAATCAGAAGTCTTTGAAGCTTTCAAGAAGTTCAAGGCTGCTGTAGAGAAGGAAAGCAGTCTTCAGATCAAAGCCATGAGATCTGATAGAGGAGGAGAATTCACTTCAAAAGAGTTCCAAGAATTCTGTGAAGCAAATGGAATTCGATGACCTTTAACTATTCTAAGATCCCCTCAACAAAATGGCGTGGCAGAAAGGAAGAACCAGACTATCCTCAACATAGCTCGAAGCATGCTGAAAAGTAAGAGATTACCCAAAGAGTTATAGGTAGAAGCTGTTGCATGCGTAGTTTACTTATCCAATCGATCTCCAATAAGAAATGTGTGGGGAAAGACACCACAAGAAGTATGGAGTGGAAGGAAACCTGAGATCTCCCACTTGAGAGTCTTTGGAAGCATAGCCCATGTGCATGTGCCAGACGAACATAGAACCAAGCTTGATGATAAAAGCAAGAAGTTCATTTTCATCGGCTATGACACAAACTCTAAAGGATATAAGTTATACAATCCTAATAATGGAAAAGTAATCATCCGCCGAGATGTAATATTCGATGAAGAAGGTGAATGAGACTTTGGTTCTCAAACAAATGTCTACAATTTCTTTCCACAATTTGAATATATGGAAACACCAATAGAGCAAGCAAGAGAAGTCCATTAGGAGGCTATTACTCCACCTTCCTCACCAACATCATCCACTCATGAAGATTCACCTCCATCTTTTTTAACTGAGAGGCATAAAGAACGTACAAGAAATCTTGAAGATCTATATGAGGTGACTGATAGACTTGAAACCTCACTCTATTTTGCCTATTTGCTGATTGTGAGCTGGTGAACTTCTAAGAGGCTGTACAAGATGAAAAATGGAGGAATACGATGGATGAAGAAGTCAAAGTCATAGAGAAGAATAACACTTGGGAACTATCCACTCTTCCTAAAGGTCATAAAGCTATCGGTGTAAAATGGGTATACAAGGTGAAGAAGAATGCCAATGGAGAGGTAGAAAGATACAAAGCAAAGCTAGTCGCGAAAGGCTATAGTCAAAGAGCCGGCATTGACTATGACGAGATATTTGCTCCTATTGCACGATTGGAAACTATAAGACTAATTATTTCTCTTGCTGCTCAGAACAAATGGAAGATTCATCAGATGGATGTAAAGTCCGCATTTCTGAATGGAGTTCTTAAAGAAGAGGTCTATATCCAACAACCATTGGGTTATGAGATGAAATGATATAAAGATAAGGTTTTGAAGCTGAAGAAGGCTCTTTACAGTCTAAAGCAAGCACCAAAAGCATGGAATAGCCGAATTGACAAATATTTCCAAGAAAATGGATTCATTAAGTGCCCTTATGAACATGCTCTCCATGTTAAGACTAAAGATGAAGATATTTTGGTCTTATGCTTGTACATGGATGATCTCATATTCACTGGAAGTAATCCAAGGATGTTTGACGAATTCAAGAGAGTAATGACACATGAGTTTGAAATGACAGACATCGGACTTATGGCATACTACCTTGGCATAGAGGTTAAGCAAAAGGAAGAAGACATCTTTATCTCCCAAGAAAGCTATACAAAGGAGATCCGGAAGAAGTTCAATATGGATGATTGCAAGCTGATAAGTACACCAGTGGAGTGCGGAATAAAATTATTCAAAGATGATGAACTAGAAAAGGTGGATCCAACACTCTTTAAGAGTCTTGTTGGATGCCTTAGGTACTTGACATGTACAAGGCCCGATATTTTCTATGCAACTGGACTAGTTAGTCATTACATGGAAACTCCAACAACTACTCACATCAAAGCTGCAAAGAGAATTCCCCGTTACCTAAAAGGTACGATCAATCTTGGCTTGTTCTATTCAGTTTCTAATGATTACAAACTCGTTGGTTACAGTGATAGTGATTAGGCCAGAGATACTGATGATCGAAAAGGTACAACTAGTTTTGTGTTTTTCATGGGAGAAACTGCCTTCACCTGGGTATTTAAGAAACAACTGATTATCACTCTTTCAACATGCGAAACTGAGTATGTAGCTACTACGTCATGTGTTAGTCATGCAATCTGGCTAAGAAGGTTGTTGAAAGAGCTAAACATGCCTTAAAAGGAGCCAACGGAGATTTGTATTGACAATAAGTCAGCAATAGCTTTGGCTAAAAATCTAGTCTTTCATGACCGAAGTAAGCATATCGACACTCGCTATCATTACATAAAAGAATGTGTTGCAAATAAAGAAGTACAATTGAAGTATGTGAGATTACATGATCAGATTGTTGATATTTTCACCAAGCCACTCAAGTTTGAAGACTTTACAAGATTAAGAAATTTACTTGGTATTATAAAACAAGTTTAAGAGGGGGTGTTGAAAATAAACTTGTTTAAGCCCATAAGAAGTATTTAAGTATATCAACATGAGGCCCAATAAGTTGGAGTTAGCCCAAGTGTAAAACTCATAAAATAAAAAAGTCCAAGTCCAAATTAAAGAAGCCTTCCACCTAGAATCTTCTAGTGTTAGCTAGATATTAGCTTTTTATATGTGAATTATTTGATTACTTAGATTATTATTAGAAGTGTGTAGAAGAAAATATGTGTGGCTTAAGGATTTTTGTAATTGTTTATTTGTGTGGTTCTCATTGTTTCTCATGTAGTATAAATACCCCTCCCTATTTGAGTTCTAAGCATCAAGTAAGAAGTAAAGCTTCTAAGAGTGAAGAGAAGAGAGAAAGAAGCATAGCTTCTAGTGAGTGAGTGAGTGAGCTTAAAGAGTGAAGCTAAGAATTTTCTCTTGTAAAAGTATTTCAGTGAATAATAAAGTTTGTTTTACTTTCTAACAAAGAGTTCGTAATGATGTTTCTTGATTGTCATTTGTTGAGATTGATTTGATGATGAGGTTTATGCTTTAATAATTATTTTGCAGCAAATAGTCGGGAGCCCATGAAAGTAACAATTAGTAATTTTATAGGCAAAGAAAAATTACAATTCAATGTTAGGGATCCAGTTATTACTAAATAAGTTCGTATAGTAGATGTTCTGCTTTACTCAAGAATGGATGCAGAGGCGTTGAAAGAAATTCTAACTGGGGTAATGGTAAGTGGAAGTTGAGAAATAGATGAACCAAAGTTCCGAAGTAGGAAAACAGGCGACTGCTAGAATTATAACAAAACCGGCCACATAAGGTAAAACTGCATATTACCAAAGAAAGATAATAACACAAATGATGGTGCAAACTATGTGACAAAAAAAGTACAAAATGCCCTACTTTTGGAGTTTTAGACTAAGGAGTCTCTTTTCGTAGCACTGTATACCGTGATATAATAGAGAAATAATGAAGATTTATATTGCTTGTCATACTTCAAACTACTATATTTTTTCGAAAGTGTAAAAGTTATATCGTGTAGAAAGATATCATTAATTATGAGTTAGTGATGGTTAACCTACACTATAATTTTGCAATCACTAGAGAATGAATTTTGTTTTATTTTCTTTTTTTATTTAAAAAATTATTAGCGATTATTAAAAGTCTAAAAAAACCGGAACTATTGCATTTTTTGAGGTCTCTTTCAATACGTTATAGTCATGAAAATATAATTCTTATCATAAAAATTTATATTAACACCCACCTACATGTCCATGAGTAACATTAACCATATGATCAAATGTCCATTGCCACTGACCATGACCGAGAGAACAATTCATGTATAAAAATCACCTAGAGTTGGAAGAAACAGTCAAGGCTTCCATCCAAGGCAGTGGCTGCATTCTTGTTTGCACTCCTGAATTGTCTTAAACAACGGCGGTAGCATCAGATAAACTCCGGCAACCTCCTTCATACTTACTTCGGATTCACCAGGTGCGGCGCCGTTATGATTATCTCCGCTACCGTTACTGGTATTCCAAATGCTGATCTCGGGTTGAAGTCTGTGCTGAACGGCCTCGGCATTGATCTTGGCAATGTCTTGAAACATCCCCACCGTTGGTCATGTAACATATAATAGACTAATAGATAAAAGACTAATAAGACAAGAGAACGTTTTGTTTTCTGCTGACATCTTTATTCATTAGATAATAGACTTTTACAGGCAATACATGAACAGTAAAATGCTAAAAAATAGAACCAACCACCACTAACACAAAACGTGCAGAATCCATAAAGCTAAAATCTAAGACACTAGAGCACTAGCTACTTCAATTCCTATAGACTAGGTCAATAACAACATACTGCAACAACATAAATAAAACTCAAATTATCTATACCACATGCTGCAACAATAAACAAAATATTGAGGAGCTAATTCCTAAAGACTAGGACAAAAAGTAACTGAACCACGTGATGCTATTTAGAAAAATCCCTCTCTTGAATTGATGTTTTCAAACATTCAGCTTAATATAATAGCTATAAGGCGCCCTCTCTCAAATTGGACCTTCCAAATTGCAGACACCAAGTAACTTCCTTAGCTCCTGAAATAGAGGAAATTTGAGAGGCTTATTAAATATATCAGCAATCTGGTCTTCACTTCTACAGTAGATAAGATCAATTACTCCATCCTTTGTGAGATCTCTTGCTTGCTTCTTCCATGTAGAACGGGATTTCTAGAGAGTTTGATTGCTGAGCTATTATTACAAAAAATAGGAGTGGATCCCTGTTGCTTGAAATGTAGTTCTTCAAGAATTTTTCTCAGCCAAATAGCTTGAAAAGCATATTCTATTGCAGCTACAAATTCAACCTCTATTGTTGATAAAGTGACAACTGGTTGCTTTTTTGATGACCATGAAACAACTCTTGAACCCAACATGAAAGTATACCCTGCTATGCTTTTTCTATCATCTTGATCTCCAGTATAATCATTGTCTATAAAGCTAAATAAATCGGACTTTTCCCCTTTCTTGTAGAATAACCCATAAGTAGTAGTACCTTGCAAGTACCTGAAAATTTTTTTTGTAGCAAAAAGATGTTTCTCCTTTGGGCATTGCAGAAAATTGTTGTGCTCTTTACTACTGTTGTTTTGACAAAAGCAAGAAAGAAGTTGATATGGTTAGAGTTTCTTGGAAGAACTAGTTCAGAATTTTAGGAAGATTACTTTGCATAGTGACAGTCAAAGTGCTATTCATCTGGCAAAGAACCCTATTTATCATATTTGGACAAAGTATATATAGGTTTGGTATCAATTTATACGCTCAATTTTGGTAGATGGAGTCTTGGTTCTAGAGAAGATTCCATGACTTAAGAACCCAGTATCTATATTAATGAAGACGGTGACCATTGACAAACTGAAGTTATGTTCAGTTTCAGTTGGCTTGCAAGTATGAAGAAGAGGAGATGAAATGCTACATTGGGCTAGTGTAAAGACATAATTGAAATTACTCTTCAAGTGGGAGATTGTCAAGCAGTGGAAATTATTTAAGTAAAGCATTAATAATGCTTTCCGTGTGTTTATCATGTAAGCAAAACATGGTTTTGCTCTGTATAAGAAAAGACACGATAAAGAAATAAAAAAAACAATCATGTATTGGCCGCATATTTTATATGGAAATAATTTGTAAATGGTTGATAAGGGGGTTAGTGATCTAAGCCTATAAATAGTGGCCTTATTCCTTCATTCTATTCATCCTAGAGTGTGAGAAACACCAAGTAATGTGAGAGTAAAATTAAAATGAGTTTACTCTTGAGAGTTAGAGAAAAATATAATTTTTCTCTTCGGCATATTCAGAGTTTGGAGTGTGAGTTGAGAGTTTTGAGTATAAACACTTGTAAAGATTCATTTTCTCCTAATAGCGATAGTCTACAACAGTTTTATGGACGTAGCTAATTTAGTGAACCGTGCTAATTTTGTGTATATTTTGTTTATTTATTTTGGTGTTAATTTTCGTATTTCTTTTATCACTTCTACTATTGTCTGTTTATTGAGGAAATTATTCCCCAACCTGTTATTGTCAATGTATTCATCCTTTCCACCGCTCTCTGCAACTCGACTTCTCTAAGCACCACCGCCTTCACTGTCTTGACCTCTGCTACCTTAGTCCAACCCACCTTTTTCTTGGCAAACTCGGCATTCCTTTCCACCAACTAAGCTTCCCTCTGATTCTCAGACACCTTCACCTCAGTCTTAACCCTAATCTCCTTCTTCTTCCCTTCTCCTTGCCTCTGCATTGATACGATCTTCATCTCAGCATCAATCTTAGTCGCGTTCTGGTGTATTAGATGATCCCTCAGCTTCGTTCTGATCTCACTCTCCATGCCCACCTCGCCCACAATAACTTTTTCCTAGTTCGTCGCTTCCATATGCATAATTTACCCTAAATAGGAAAATACTCGCGTCCAGGCACATCCAGAATCTATTTTGAGTTAGCATTGTAAATTGAAAACCCGAACTAATTAAGTTTGAGCTAAACTTTCATAAACACCTCTTGTTTAAACTCTTTGTTGCCTTTGAAAATCTCCTCCATGGTCATCGAGGTCATGAGAATACGAGTTTCACCCTTAATGATGCCCTCGACGGGCTCCTTGACATGGTGAGAGAGCTTGTCATGAGGCGAGATAAGCTTGGTATAGCATTGGAGGCTGAGCTCATCGTCGAGACGAGGGGCGATGGTGAAGATGACATGATGGATGAAAGGGAGTTTCTCGAAACTTATGGCCTGGACTTCGAAGGTGAAGATGATGGCGAGACATCGAACTGGTGCATGACTGAACGAGGAGAATCCACGCCTTTTTAAAGAGCTTTGTGTCATTGATTTCGACACCGGTGATCACCAAGTACTCCGACGCATTTGCCACTTGGTACATGGTTGCTTAGATATAAAGGTACTATATTTGGTTTGGATATTTGTCTACAAGCTAAGAAAGAGAGATATATATATATAGATTGAACAGGACACCAATGTATCCATTGCTTTGTCTTCCTCTTGGTTGATGTTCTAAGCTTCTCTCTTGATTGGGTTTAGTTAACCTATTAGTGTGAAATGTTAATGGGATGGGACTATCACTGCCCAAAATTGCATTGGACATTTCTTTATTTGAACCATTTCTTGGAAAAATAATAGGGAAACTTAAACATTCAAGACTAAAAGATCTTTAAGTTGAAAAAAAAAGTGAACTTTTAAAAAAAATTAAAGGGTAAATATCATCGTAGTTTTTCATCCAAGCACCAACTTAGTGTGCCTTGCACTTTGTATCGAAATCAAACACTTTACCGTTGATGTCGAGGTTGGATCGATCGTTGCAAAGAGCAAAGCAAAATGGTTCGACGTCGTGGGCTAAAGTGGTGGCACAAGTATTATATCTACCAAACACTCTCTGACGCTTAAGTCAGCGGTGAACTATGGTCATGCAAATAAAGAGATAAGAGATCTGTCAGAGAGAAAAGAGAAAATTCACTAGATTTAGGATTTTTTGGAGTGTAAACCTATTCTTTAAGAAAGTGATGCTTTTATAGAGGTGCACTGGTCTCCATGATATGGGATACACTTGGCCTTGTACATTGGCATCGCATGTAGACATGTTAGGCGATCATCTGGGATGGTACAATAGTTGTCCTTATAGATTTGCATTACTTGTGGACACATTAGACGATCACCTAAAAATGATAGTACACGTGACATGACCTATATTATGTGAATATTCATTGACGTAAGTTATTTGTGCTCAACTCAGGAGCATAGATTATTTGAATTTTGTCTAAGAGTGTTCGTAGACACTGAGTAGATGATATGCCTATAATTAGACATTATTTACAATTTTACATACTTTTCCAACTTAAGTTTATGCTTAATAATTATTTGTTTTGGGGTTTTATATCTTAATTTGCAATGTTTGTTAAAATGAGTAGGTTAAGAAGTATTGTTAAGAAAAAGAGCTTAAAAGTGTCATTTTTCTAAAACTGATGGAGAAATAAGATACGAGACCTAGCCTAAACTTACGTGCAAATAGAAATGGCCAGATTGATTTAAATTGCTGAAATTCAAGAAAAGGAAATAGATAGGACCAATTTGGGCCATTTTGAATTTTTTGTGACCAACTTCATTAATACATTTTTCTAGGACCAAAAATTAGGGCCCACACGAAGCAAATGACCAAATATCCTCTCAAAACCCTCAGCCAACTCTAGTGACACGACTCCACCCACTATTGATTGATATAACCTCACATTTCCCCATAAAATTTTATTTTATCTTCATCTTTTTCTCTTATTTCTCTCTCCAATTCTCTCTCTCTCTCTCTCCCTATTCTCAATTTTCTCTCAAAACTGAAATAATCCACAAAAAAGGAATTAAAAATCATCAAAAATCATCGTAGAACTGAAAAATGGTTCACTAAAGTTAGTTTTTAAGATCTTCAACCTATTGTTCTCGTTTTAACGAACAAAAAAAGCTCCAAAATTGCCAAAATCCATTATGTAGAAACTATGCATCGAGATCGAGAACTCTGGCGAAGATGAAGAAGGCAGTAAAAAAGAAGAAGATCCTAGTGAAAAAGAAAGAGGCCAATAGAAGATGATAGAAAGATTAGATTTTTTTTAGTGTTTATGTACAAATCATTGTTTTTTTGAGTTTGTTTAAATGTCCATTTCTTTTTGTGTTATGAAATGAGATTTTTTAGTGAAAATTTTGGCAGATTTGCCTATATCTATGTCATTTTCTCATTTGTTATAGAAATATTTTTGGGTAAAACACTTTATAGGATTTCTTGACATGAGGTCAAGTTCTTTTTGACCCCAAGTCAAGTTCTTCTTGATCTTTTTTGGGTCAAGTCACACTTAACCTGGGGTCAAGTCTCACTTAATCTTAGGTCAGATTTTACTTGATCCTCACTCATTTGATTTAACTTAAAATTTTGCTATTTTTCAGCAGAGATTGTGGGATAGTTGTGATGAAGTATGCTAAGTTTTTGATGTCCGACAAGCTTGTTGTCAAGGTCACTATAGAGAGGATAAAATACTTTTGTTATAAACTTGTATACGAGTTGTATTATCATATATTATAAAAAAAAGAGCCGAAATTAACTAAAAGGAGTGGCTAGTATTTTGGAGAATGACAATAATTTATTTTGTGTATATGTTTCGGACAGTTTTTTTTGTTATTCATATCTAGTTTTTACTTTTGTTTTGTTGTATTGGCATAACTATTTTCTTGTCTATAATTATCTATTTAGTATACTTTTTTAGTGAAGTTCAAATCATTTAGTAACTATTTTGTTAACTACCTTAGGTCAAAAATAACTTGACTCCATGTCAAGTATTACTTGACCCTAGGAGAAGTAAAACTTGACCAAGGATCAAGAATAACTTTATGGACTTCAAGTAATAGACTATTAAAGTTACTTCAGGTTAGATTATTTTTTATTGGAGGTCAAATTATTTTTTGCTTCCCCTTAAGTTATTCTTAACTCCATTCCAAATTATTTTTGAGAAAATATATAAATTAAGAACGCATTATATATAATATCGTGATCAAGCTTCATATCAAACTATACTTAAATACTAATGTTATGACCCTTACTGAAAATATTACTGACTCTAAGTCAATCACTTTTTTACCTTAAATCAATTACTTTTTGATCTCAGGTAAAGAGTATCTTAGTCCTAAGTCAATCACTTCTTGACCCGAAGTCAAGAAAAACTTGATTCCAAGCTAATAACTTCTTGACCCTAAATCAAGAACTAAGTCAAAAAAATTCATCACCTATGGTCAAGAAGTTCTTGACTCCAAACCATTAACTTCTTGACATTATGTCTAGAACTCCTTAATCCAAAGTCAAGAACATCCTGTCTCAAAGTCAAGTACATCCTAACCACAGGTGAAAAATAGCTAAAATTTTAGTGTTAGTACTGATCTAGTTGTTGGGATTTCTTTCAGACTGTAATTTCAGAATTTATCCCAACTGAATTTGAATTAAATGAACTCTGCACAAAAGGTCTTATTAGTAAAAAGAGCATTTTTCATGTCCAAAAAATAACTCAAAAATTATATCTTCAGAATAATGTCTTCCATGATATGTAAATTAATACATTTAATAAATGAAGGAGAAATAATTTCAAAATGATGAGGTACAGGTTAAATTTTTTTGAATACAGATCAAGATTAAATTGACCTCAAAGGTGAGTATTATATTGACTAAAAGTCAAGAGAATTTTGATCTAAGGTCAAGTTAGTTTTGATTATATGTCAAGATTAGTTTGATTTATGACGTAATAATGAGATCTATAAGACATTAAGAAAATGATGAATACATCAAAACATGGAATTTTTAGATCATTATTACTTGATTAGTATTAAGGTCCTCCTTCAAATATCACTCACTCATTATCAATCGTAAAAAACCATTCTTGAAAAAAAAATTTATTTATTTACCTTCAAAATCTTAAAAATACTCACCTATCAATGCCAATTTTATTTCTAGCTAAGGTTTTAAATAAATAGTAAAATTGCTATTAAGAAAGAGAGAAAGAGAGAGAGAGAGAGAGAAAGGGAGAGAGAAAGAAACCATCAAGAAGAAGAAAAATAAGAAGAAGAAGAAGAGAGAAAGAGAGAGGGAGAGAGAGAGAGGGGGGGGAGAATACCTAAACTTTCATATTTCTCATGAGATGGAGAGATTAATCAAGCAAGAAAAAAAAAAGTGGTTTCATATTCTTCGTGAGAAAAAGTGAGAGAAAGAGAGAGTAAACAAAAATAGAACGAAAAAGATGGAAAAATGTAGCAAAATGAAATAATATCAATTTCATGCTCCTACCTACTAAGTCCTCACTTTTTACCAAAGGAAAATTAAGAAACCCATTTTTATTTTAAAAATCAATATATGAACATAGTCCTAAAAAGAAAAAAAAAATTACCCCAAACAGTCTTATCTGCATTTCTCCTAAAATTCCCACTCTTATTGAGCTCAGATTAATGGACGCCCAAGTAAATGCCTTACGTGAACTCAAATTGTGTGCTGACCTTGGTTGGTTGTGCACTTGAATAATGATTTAAAAGATAATGAATGTATATGTTGAAATAAAAAAGAGTAAGTTATTTAGTCGGTTCTATCTCATTGGACTCAGTATGGTATGAAGGGTGTTAGGGTTTATACCTTAAAAGCATGTATATTTTGGATATTTGCTGAATTAATAAAATGACCTTTTTCTATTTGAATTTGTATATAATTAGTATGTCATTAAATATCTGAAAATCTCGGGATTATTTATGTGACCATAATTTTAGCATATAAGTGTTATATATATGAGGATTAAATTTATAGATAACAAACTAAACATAGTTCGTAATAATTAATTAAAGTTTGGGATATTTAATTAAATATTATTAGTATGGTCCATTAACATTGAGAATGTAATAGTCTTATCTGGACTATTGATATGTTGACATCACAATAGAGGTACTTTATATAATTTGATTATATAGGACTCGACCAAATATGATTTGAAACTTATATAAATTTCGTTAACTGTTGAGAGTTCAAATAATATCACTAGATGATCATATGTAGATCGATTTTAATCCTGAGTAGTTATAGACTTCTATTTATAATATTAAGTTTTTTGACATACTTGGTAAAGATTTGTTTTTTAAACAGATCGAAATACTTGTATCTTGGGAGCATGATGAGATGAGTAACTGATAATATAGCTTACAGATATGGAATCCATTCTTTCCATTAGAAAGTTAGAAAGATGATTCTCTTGTGTATTGATTCAGGACTTGAACAGTTTGAGTACTCAAGTTATAATAGATTTATAAATTAATTGTTCATTAGAGAATCAATAGTACACAAGGATAAAGATGTAATTAGAGAGGTAAATGAAATATGACCTAGCTCCAATTATGAATTGTTCATGGAGGATTAAACTATATGTAATGATTAAATTGATAGACTGCTCACTGTTTTCTGAGTAAATTAATTCTGTAATTTCAAGAGTGCAATTCCAGTATTATTCCACTAAAAATCTGGAATTGTACTCTTGAAATTACAGAATTTTTAGTGGAGTAATATTGGAATTAATAAACTAAACAAATTAATTAAAAAGTTTAATTAATTGTCATAATTTATTGGAGCTTGAATTATAGGTCTCCAGGCCTCCAATTCCACCTCTTACAAACACTACACTGAATATTACATTATTTCTGTTGCTGCACACTTTGTCTAGATAAATACTTTATCTATATGTAATTAATAATTGTTATTAATTAATTAATTTTGAATTAATTAATTGAAATTTATGGAGAGATAAGTTTCCTAATTTGTTTAAATTTTGAATTTAAAAATATCTAATTATCAGATAATTAGATAAATAGAAATTAAGAAACTGATTAAAAGTGAAACACTCTTTCTTGAAGGAGTGAATTATCTGCTAGTTTATATATATATATATATATATATATATATATATATATATATATATTAATTAGATAAAATGGATATATATATATATATATAAGTTTACGTTTAATATAAAGAAAAAAAAGTAATGTCACGTTTTTATAAAGGTTATTATATATATTAATTTGATTAATATATTATTTATTAAATAGTTTAATAAATAAATAAATATATATATATAGGAAACCCTAGTAGATAATAAGTAGATACTATGTATTATTTTCTACAGAACCTCCATAAAGTAGAGAGAAAAAGAAGACAGTCTTCCTATTCTCTATAGAACGAACCCTTACAATCTCATGTATTGAGAAAATTATAAGGGCCTAAAGTGTGAGTTTAAGAGATTGTACGCAACGCCCACACGTTCATCCAGTTATGCTTAAGGCTTAGATTAGAATATCGTGATTGAGAAGACAATAAAGTTAGGATTCGTTGATAGGCTATGCACTCATATAGTCTATTCTCTTTGTATATTCTTATTTGTTGTGAATTAATACTATGCACTCATATAGTCAATTATTTTGAGAAAATTTTCCAATATTCCTGGGCCACTCTTCTGCTGTGAAAATCGTTTTTAAATCTAACAATTGGTATTAAAGCGGTTATATGAGTATATAGTATTAATTATTTGTATGCATGAGTGGGTATTACATTATTTTTTATTTGTATTTGATGATGAATGGATGAGATATCATATGATGGATGTATGGTTGATATTTAGTCGTTAATTATATGGTTCCTTAGGTTTTAAATTTTTAAGAAATTTATTTTGAGTAGATCAAAATATGTAAACCTTAATTTTGGGGTATAGGTTTTGTTGTATTTTTTTTTTTCCTTGTAATGTACAAAGAAGGCGATGCAGATATTTCTATTTGAAGCTGACCCGATGCCCTAAAAAACTATACAAAAAATTTTTTTTTTAAAAAATATTATATATATGTAGTTAATGTTTTTTTTAAAAGAAAATAAAATTGGACCCAGGCCCAAATGATTATTTAGATAATTATATAGGATAGGCTAATTTTATAAAAACTATTTACAAGAATATCACTTTTTACAAATATGATTTGTAAAAATACCAAAAGAAGAGAGAAGAATCAAGAAGACCAGCGGATACCTTTTAGGCATGCGTGCCTTTAACTCTTTATAATTTTATTATTTTATTAGATTATAATTTTCTAAATGACCCGGCCAAATATCATTTTATTTTATTTTATTGTTATATTATATATGATATGCATAATATGACTATGCGTAATAACATGTCATTCATTATACCCATTCATAGTCATTTATGAATGTCATGCATACATATTATAGTCACGCTAAAATAGTTTAGTTAGAATATGACTAATTTAATTAGATTAAATAATTAAATAGGAATAAAAAAAATTGAATAATGCGATTTAAATTTAATAGTTAAATTTTGGTAATATCACACTTATTTAATTAGGCTATCCTTATTAATTAGATTAATTAGATTAGCCAAATTATTCCTATAATAATAAATTTAGATTTTTAGAAAATCTAATAATTTATTTAGAACCAATAAGATTGGACTAATAGTTTAACCTAGAAAATTAAATTAGATATAACAACTAGGTTAAATAAAACATTAGATGTTTATTTGTAAAAACACATAAGATTTTTAAATAATGAACGGGAGAGGGGTATATGACAATATATCCCACGGTCTCCATTATTAATTAAGCACCGTGAGATTTAATTGGCGCCTAAAGACGCTTAGATTTTGTCCTCTCTATGGAGGGTGTCTATTTAAATTAATAATAAGGATTAATTTCCAACAGATAGGATTTTAGAATGTATTTCAAAATTGAACTACCCTACGGCGACAATTTTGAGTTAAGTTGCTAAAATCTAAAATAATAGGCCACACTCATGAGGATACAATTAAATTATTAATAGTATCTTGACCATATAACAGTAGTTAATAAATAAAAGAAAATATGAGATATTTTGATGTATTATTTATTAATTGAGAATATCTCAATTCAATTAATAATTATATGACCTATCCTACGACGACACCTAATTAGAGAAAATTGAATTATCGTGGAATTAGTAAATAAGTTTATGTGTTTACTTACTTATATCATACATCACGTTTACTATTCCAAATTCTTTGTGATATTTATTTTCAAATATGTTGAATAGTATTTTATTATTTAATTTTAGCAAACATGTTTACCTCGAATCTCATTATCACTTAACTCGTAAATGAAAAATTAACTGGAGTTAATTTTATCAAGTGGAAAGGTAATATGAACATCGTGCTTGTTAGTGAAGACTACAAGTTTATGCTTACGGAGGAATGTCCTCCACAACCCGCTGCTAATGCTACTCATGCTGCACGAGAAAGTTATGAAAAGTGGACTCATGCCAATAATAAAGCTCGCTGCTACATGTTAGCAGGCATGACTGACGTGCTTAGAGCTAAGCATAAAAAGATGGAGACTGCTTATGAGATAATAGAGTCACTCCAGGCCATGATTGGGCAACAATCTGATCAATCTCGTCATGACGCCATTAAAAAGGCTATGAACGCGAAGATGAAGAGAGGAACTCCAATGAGAGATCATGTTTTGAATATGATCAATTACTTTGGAGTGGCTAAAGTTCACGGGGCTATGATCGATGACCGCACCCAAGTGAGTATGATTCTGGAATTACTCTCACTTGATTTTCTTCAGTTCAAGAGCAACTATGTTATGAACAAGTCGAACTATACGATGACTTAACTGCTCAGTGAACTACTACAAACCTTTGAATCGATATCGAAAGNGAGGAATGTCCTCCACAACCCGCTGCTAATGCTACTCATGCTGCACGAGAAAGTTATGAAAAGTGGACTCATGCCAATAATAAAGCTCGCTGCTACATGTTAGCAGGCATGACTGACGTGCTTAGAGCTAAGCATGAAAAGATGGAGACTGCTTATGAGATAATAGAGTCACTCCAGGCCATGATTGGGCAACAATCTGATCAATCTCGTCATGACGCCATTAAAAAGGCTATGAACGCGAAGATGAAGAGAGGAACTCCAATGAGAGATCATGTTTTGAATATGATCAATTACTTTGGAGTGGCTAAAGTTCACGGGGCTATGATCGATGACCGCACCCAAGTGAGTATGATTCTGGAATTACTCTCACTTGATTTTCTTCAGTTCAAGAGCAACTATGTTATGAACAAGTTGAACTATACGATGACTTAACTGCTCAGTGAACTACTACAAACCTTTGAATCGATATCGAAAGATAAAGGTAAAGATAGCTCAGCAACTGTTGCTGAAGTAAATATTGCAGAAGAAAATCCCTCTACCTCTAACAAAAACAAGAAGAGGAAGAGCAAGGGTACCTCTGGATCTAAGCCTAAAACAAGCAAGAAGGGCAATACAAGCACCAAGAAGAATAACTCTAAGGACAAAAAGCCTAAGGGAAAATGTTTTCACTGCGGAGTTGATGGGCATTGGAAGAGAAATTATAACAAGTATCTCTCTGAATTGAAAGAGAAGAAGAAATGTAAATATGATTCACTTGTTTTAGAAGCTTGTTTAGTGAAAGAAGATTTATTTGATATATCTCTCTGGATAGTTGATTCAGGAGCCACTTATTATGTTTGTTCTTTTTCTCAAATGCTTAGTTCTTTAAGGGAGTTTGCCAACGGGGAATTCACGATGAGAATAGGCAATGGAGCCAAAGTTTCGACAAAAGTAGTGGGAGTCGTCCGTCTTTATTTTAAAAATAAATTTTTATTATTGAATAATGTTTACTTTATTCCTGGTTTTTGTAGGAATTTGATTTCTATTTCAAGACTATTTGAACAAATGTTTGGTGTTTCTTTTCTTAATAATGAGATTATTATTTCTAGAAATGGTTTAAATATTTGTTCTGCAAAAATGGAGAATGGATTTTACATGTTAAGGCTGGACGAACAATCACTGCTTAATACCGAAATGTTTAAAGTAGAATATCCCAAACCTAAAAAGCAAAAAGTTTCTTAAGATGACGATACATATCTTTGGCACCTTAGGCTAGGGCATATCAATCTAGATAGGATATACAGACTTATAAAAGATGGTCCTTTAAGAGAGCTAAAAATTGGCACTCTACTAGTTTGTGAATCTTGTCTGGAAGGAAAAACGACTAAGAGACCTTTCTCAGCAAAGGGCCAAAGAACTGCTTAAGCTTGTGTATAGTGATGTATGTGGTCCATTGAATATATAAGCAAGAGGCAGTTACGAATATTTTGTTATATTTATTGACGATTATTCACGATATGCATATGTGTACCTAATGCAAAGAAAATCTGAAACCTTTGAAAAGTTCAAAGAATTCACAGCAGAAGCTGAAAAGCAATTGGATAAGTCATTAAAAACTCTTCGATCAGATGGAGGTGGTGAATACCTTGATAATGAATTCAAGGATCACTTGTTGGAGAATGACATTCTATCCCAACTCATAGCACCTAGAACATCACAACAGAATGGTGTTGCAGAAAGGAGAAACCGAACGTTACTTGATATGGTTAGATCAATGATGAGCTACTCTTCCCTACCACTCTTATTATAGGGTTATGCATTACAAACCGCTATTTACATTTTAAATGTAATACCTTCCAAGTCTATCCAAGAGACACCTTTAGAGTTGTGGAATGGATGTAAACCTAGTTTATGTCATATTCGCATATTGGGGTGCCCAGCACATACACTGAAAAGAAAGACTGAGAAGCTAGAACCACATACAGAGATTTTTTTATTTGTAGGTTATCCAAAAGGCACAAGATGAGGTTTATTTTATAGTCCTCAAGAGAAAAAGGTATTTGTATCGACAAATGTCACATTTCTTAAAAATAACTATATGACAGACTTCAAACCTCGAAGTAAAGTTGTACTTGAGGAATTATTTTCTGATTAGATCAGATCATAACTAACAATAGTTGTTGAACGAAAAAATTATGAGACCACTATTCCAGATTAGAATACCTTGGCAACTCGATATAGTAGAAGGGTTATTAGACCACCTGCTTACTACAGGAAAGTTAGAGAAGCACATATTGCTATTTCCGATAGTAGCCAAGATGACCCATTGACCTATAAGCATGCAATGAAAGATTCTGATAAGGAAAAATGGCATGAGGCTATGAACCAAGAAATGGAATCCATGTACTCCAATTTGGCCTGGGAACTTGTAGATCCACCTGAAGATGTCAGGCCCATTGGATGTAAATAGATCTATAAAAGAAAAAGAGGTACAGATGGAAAAGTTGAAACATTCAAAGCAAGGTTAGCGGCAAAAGGTTATACCAAAAAGTGGGAGTTGATTATAAAGAGACATACTCACCATTAGCCATGCTTAAATCCATACGTATTCTCTTATTCATTGCCGCATGTTTAAACTATGAAATATGGCAAATGGACGTTAAGATAGCTTTTTTGAATGGCTATCTTGAAGAAAGCATCTATATGGTACAACCAAGAGGTTTTGTAGCTAAAGGCCAAGAGCAGAAAGTTTGCAAGCTACTTAGGTCCATTTATAGACTTAAGCAAGCTTTGAGATTATGGAATCTAAGATTTGAGGAGTCGATTAAATCTTATGGTTTTGATCAAAATGTTGATGAATTTATGTATACAAGTACATCAAAGACAAGAAAGTGGTCTTCCTAGTTTTTTACGTAGATGATATTTTGCTTATTGAGAATAATGTAGAAATATCATCTAATGTAAAGAAGTGGCTAGTCGAGCAATTCCAAATGAAAGATTTGGGAGAAGCAAGTTATGTGCTTGGGATCCAGATTATTCGAGATCGTAAGAATAGACTTTTAGTACTATCTCAAGCATCTTGCATTGATAAGGTGCTCATTCGTTTTTTGATACAAAACTCCAAGAAAGGACAGTTACCTTCTCAACATGGAGTTATCTTTTCCAAAGAGCAATGTCCCAAGACACCTCAAGAGGAAGAGGATATGAGATGGGTTCCTTATGCATCTATAGTTGGCAGCTTTATGTACGCTATATTGTGTACTAGGCCTGACATATGCTACGCAGTAGGGATAGTCAGTCGTTTTCAATCAAATCTAGGATTAGATCACTAGATAACAGTAAAGCATATTCTCAAGTATCTTAGGAGAACGAGAAATTATATGCTTGTTTATTCAAGTCAGGACTTGATTCCTACTGGTTACACTGATTCTGATTTTCAATCAGACAAAGATACTCGAAAGTCGACGTCTGGGTCAATGGTCACTCTTGGTGGTGGAGCCGTTGTCTGGAGAAGTGTTAAACAATCCAGCACTGTATATTCTACTATAGAAGCAGAATACATAGTAGCTTGTAAAATAGCTAAAGAAAGAGTTTGGCTCAGAAAATTCTTTACTGATTTGGAAGTTATTCCAAATATGGATAAGCCACTGACTTTATACTGCGACAACAGTGGAGCAGTGGCAAATTCAAAAGAACCAAGAAGTCATAAGAGAAAAAAGTATATAGAGAGGAAGTATCATCTGATTAGAGAGATAGTACATCGAGGAGACATAGTCGTTATAAAGATAGCATCTGAAAACAATATTGCTGATCTTTTTACAAAAACGCTTCCAGCGAAGACTTTTGAGAGTCACAAGGAGGGTTTAGGATTGAGAGATATGTCTCACTTGCTTTAGGGTAAGTGGAAGATTGTTAAGATTTATGCCCTAAAAGTATGNAGGCAGTTACGAATATTTTGTTATATTTATTGACGATTATTCACGATATGCATACGTGTACCTAATGCAAAGAAAATCTGAAACCTTTGAAAAGTTCAAAGAATTCACAGCAGAAGCTGAAAAGCAATTGGATAAGTCATTAAAAACTCTTCGATCAGATGGAGGTGGTGAATACCTTGATAATGAATTCAATGATCATTTGTTGGAGAATGGCATTCTATCCCAACTCATAGCACATAGAACATCACAACAGAATGGTGTTGCAGAAAGGAGAAACCGAACGTTACTTGATATGGTTAGATCAATGATGAGCTACTCTTCCCTACCACTCTTATTATAGGGTTATGCATTACAAACCGCTATTTACATTTTAAATGTAATACCTTCCAAGTCTATCCAAGAGACACCTTTAGAGTTGTGGAATGGACGTAAACCTAGTTTATGTCATATTCGCATATTGGGGTGCCCAGCACATGCACTGAAAAGAAAGACTGAGAAGCTAGAACCACATACAGAGATTTGTTTATTTGTAGGTTATCCAAAAGGCACAAGATGAGGTTTATTTTATAGTCCTCAAGAGAAAAAGGTATTTGTATCGACAAATGTCCCATTTCTTAAAAATAACTATATGACAGACTTCAAACCTCGAAGTAAAGTTGTACTTGAGGAATTATTTTCTGATTAGATCAGATCATAACTAACAATAGTTGTTGAACGAAAAAATTATGAGACCACTATTCCAGATTAGAATACCTTGGCAACTCGATATAGTAGAAGGGTTATTAGACCACCTGCTTACTACAGGAAAGTTGGAGAAGCACATATTGCTATTTCCGATAGTAGCCAAGATGACCCATTGACCTATAAGCATGCAATGAAAGATTCTGATAAGGAAAAATGGCATGAGGCTATGAACCAAGAAATGGAATCCATGTATTCCAATTTCGCCTGGGAACTTGTAGATCCACCTGAAGATGTCA
Source organism: Parasponia andersonii (assembly GCA_002914805.1). NCBI lineage: Eukaryota > Viridiplantae > Streptophyta > Magnoliopsida > Rosales > Cannabaceae > Trema > Trema andersonii. The sequence goes on along the minus strand of JXTB01000201.1, from coordinate 136,531 downwards.
AGCCCATTGGATGTAAATAGATCTATAAAAGAAAAAGAGGTACAGATGGAAAAGTTGAAACATTCAAAGCAAGGTTAGCGGCAAAAGGTTATACCAAAAAGTGGGAGTTGATTATAAAGAGACATACTCACCATTAGCCATGCTTAAATCCATACGTATTCTCTTATTCATTGCCGCATGTTTAAACTATGAAATATGGCAAATGGACGTTAAGATAGCTTTTTTGAATGGCTATCTTGAAGAAAGCATCTATATGGTACAACCAAGAGGTTTTGTAGCTAAAGGCCAAGAGCAGAAAGTTTGCAAGCTACTTAGGTCCATTTATAGACTTAAGCAAACTTCGAGATTATGGAATCTAAGATTTGAGGAGTCAATTAAATCTTATGGTTTTGATCAAAATGTTGATGAATTTATGTATACAAGTACATCAAAGACAAGAAAATGGTCTTCCTAGTTTTTTATGTAGATGATATTTTGCTTATTGAGAATAATGTAGAAATATCATCTAATGTAAAGAAGTGGCTAGTCGAGCAATTCCAAATGAAAGATTTGGGAGAAGCAAATTATGTGCTTGGGATCCAGATTATTCGAGATCGTAAGAATAGACTTTTAGTACTATCTCAAGCATCTTGCATTGATAAGGTGCTCATTCGTTTTTTGATACAAAACTCCAAGAAAGGACAGTTACCTTCTCAACATGGAGTTATCTTTTCCAAAGAGCAATGTCCCAAGACACCTCAAGAGGAAGAGGATATGAGATGGGTTCCTTATGCATCTATAGTTGGCAGCTTTATGTACGCTATATTGTGTACTAGGCCTGACATATGCTACGCAGTAGGGATAGTCAGTCGTTTTCAATCAAATCTAGGATTAGATCACTAGATAACAGTAAAGCATATTCTCAAGTATCTTAGGAGAACGAGAAATTATATGCTTGTTTATTCAAGTCAGGACTTGATTCCTACTGGTTACACTGATTCTGATTTTCAATCAGACAAAGATACTCGAAAGTCGACGTCTGGGTCAATGGTCACTCTTGGTGGTGGAGCCGTTGTCTGGAGAAGTGTTAAACAATCCAGCACTGTATATTCTACTATAGAAGCAGAATACATAGTAGCTTGTAAAATAGCTAAAGAAAGAGTTTGGCTCAGAAAATTCTTTACTGATTTGGAAGTTATTCCAAATATGGATAAGCCACTGACTTTATACTGCGACAACAGTGGAGCAGTGGCAAATTCAAAAGAACCAAGAAGTCATAAGAGAAAAAAGTATATAGAGAGGAAGTATCATCTGATTAGAGAGATAGTACATCGAGGAGACATAGTCGTTATAAAGATAGCATCTGAAAACAATATTGCTGATCTTTTTACAAAAACGCTTCCAGCGAAGACTTTTGAGAGTCACAAGGAGGGTTTAGGATTGAGAGATATGTCTCACTTGCTTTAGGGTAAGTGGAAGATTGTTAAGATTTATGCCCTAAAAGTATGTATATTTTGGATATTTGCTGAATTAATAAAATGACATTTTTCTATTTGAATTTGTGCATAATTGGTATGTCATTATATCAGAAAATCCCTGATTTATTTATGTGACTATAAATTTAGAATATAAGTATTTTATACATGAGGATTAAATTTATGGATAATAAATTAAATATAGTTCGTAATAATTAATTAAAGTTTGGGATCTTTAATTAAATATATTTAGCACGGTATATTAACATTGAAAATGTAATAGTCTTATCCGGACTATTGATGTGTTGACATTACAAAAGAGGTACTTTATATAATTTGATTATATAGGACTAGACCAGATATGATTTGAATCTCACATAAATTTTGTTAACTATTTAGAGTTCAAATAATGTCACTAGATGATCATCTGTAGATCAATCTTAATCCTAAGTAGTTATAAACTCCTATTTATAACATTATGTTCTTTAACATACTTGTCAAATGTTTGTTTTTTAAATAGATCGAAATACTTGTATCTTGGGAGCATGATGAGATGAGTAGCTGGGAATGTAACTTACAGATATGGAATCCATTCCTTCTATTAGGAAGCTAGAAAGATGATTCCCTTGTATATTGATTCAGGACTTGAACAGTTTGAGTACTCAATTTATAATAGATTTATAAATTAATTGTTCATTAGAAAATTAATGGTGCACAAGGATAAAGATGTAATTGGAGAGGTAAACGGAACATGACCTAGCTCTAATTATGAATTGTCTATGGAGGATTGAACTACAAGTAATGATTAAATCGATGGATTGCTCACGGTTTTCTGAGTAAATTAAGTCTGTAATTTCAAGAGTGTAATTGCGGATTTTTAGTGGAGTAATATTGGAATTAATAAATTAGACAAATTAATTAAAGTGTGTAATTAATTATCATAATTTATTGGAGCTTGAATTACAGGTCCATAGGTCCCCAATTCCACCTCTTACAAATACTATACTGGATATTACGTTATTTTTGTTACTGTATGCTTTGTCTAGATAAATAGTTTATCTATATGTAATTAATAATTGTTATTAATTAATTAATTAATTAATTTTGAATTAATTAATTGAAATTTATGAAGAGATAAGTTTCCTAATTTGTTTAAATTTTGATATTAAAAATATCTAATTATCAGATAATTAGATAAATAGAAATTGAGAAACT
>JXTB01000201.1:107002-130840 GCA_002914805.1 Parasponia andersonii | reverse complement strand
CCTCTAAAAACTCACTGTATTTTAATTAGTTGCATAAACTGGAAAAAAAATAAAAATCAAATTGACATAGAATTGTTAATTTTCCGAAGCATAAGTTTTTTTTATTAAAGAAAATAAAAATTCAAGGTTAATTATGTAATTTTCTCTGGGAAAAAAAAAAAAGAAAAGAACTGTTACTTTCAGCCACTGACTTGCTTAAACCCCAAAACCCCCCAAAATCCCATAATCGATTTGCCAAAGTGATTCAAATCTTCAAAGATTTCACTTCTACTTCCATCTGGGCAACTCTCTGTGTTTCAGAACTTGGGTTGTAGAAGTTAAAGAAGAAGGAAAGATGGGTCTAAAGCTGCTGGTGAAGAAGGGTTTAGGAGAAATGGGGTTCAACGCCGGCGGCGGAGCAATCAACTGGTTCCCGGGCCACATGGCGGCTGCCACTCGCGCCATCCGCGACCGACTCAAGGTCGCAGACCTCGTCGTTGAAGTCCGCGACGCTCGTATTCCGCTCTCCTCCGCCAACCAGGACCTTCAGCCTCACCTCTCTGCCAAACGACGCCTCATTGCTCTCAACAAGAAGGACCTCGCCAACCCCAATATCATGCCCGTAATAATTTATCTCGTTGTTGCTTGTATTTTATTTATTTATGTATTTGATTCATTGGGTCGATTTGATTTTGGCAGTTTATTGGGCTTTTTTTTGTGTAGAAATGGGTTCGTTATTTCGATTCGTGCCAGCAAGATTGTATGCCCATAAATGCACATAGCAAGAGTTCTATTCAGAAGGTTAGTATGTTCTGTTATGTTATGTTATGTTAGTTGCTTTGCTTAGTTCTGCATTTTAATGGTGTGTGTTTGTGTGTATGGAAGCTTTTGGAGCTTGTAGAGTTGAAATTGAGAGAAGCAATTTCAAGGGAGCCAACTCTGCTTGTTATGGTTGTTGGTGTTCCTAATGTTGGGAAGTCTGCTTTGATTAATTCAATACATCAAATTGCGTCGTCTCGCTTTCCTGGTAAGATGGAGTTGAGATTTTGTCGGGAAATTAGGAATGGTACTGAGGTGGAACCCAAAAATGATATTATTGAATCTGTTTACTAGTGCAGGAGAAGAAGAAGAGAGCTAGAGTGGGCCCTCTGCCTGGTGTTACTCAAGATATTGCGGGATACAAGGTTACTAATTTTTGTACTTGAATTCCTTTTTAATGTCAAGACCTGCAGTGTGCATAAGATGGTTTAAACTTAGAATTTGGGTTGGTATGCATATTATGATTGTAGTTGGATAGAAAATTGGTAGCATGGTCTTTATATTTATTATATGCATTTTAAAATTAAAGACTAGTTTTGGATTCTAGATTCCATAATTTGACCTAGACCATTGTTGTGTATAGATTGCTCATCAGCCTAGCATATATGTGTTGGACAGTCCTGGTGTACTAGTTCCAAGTATACCAGATATAGAAACAGGGTTAAAGCTTGCTCTTGCAGGTAATTATTCTTTGGATTATTTCTCTTTGTTTCTATTTTCATGTTGTAAATTTAATCTAAAAAATTTTCGACTCTACCCCTCGTTGCGGTCATATTGGCTGTTGATTTTGTTGACAAAGGGAATAATAACATATGTAAAATGATACTATTTTATCTGGCTTTTTGCCTATCTTGTTTGGAGAAGGGTTGGTCATTTAGATATGGGCTTGCATTTACTCATGGTGCAGACATGTCATTAAATACGTAACAAAAATACAAGAAATATAGCCTGTGTAGATGTACTTTCATAAAAATGGACCTGAGTACAAGTAATGTAGTTTTACTTGGGCAGTGCCGTTCAGGTATGGTTGAATTTCTAATCTTTTTGTACCAGACTTGTGGCTGTTCCTTTTGAAAAATCTTTAACTTTATATGCAGGGTCTGTGAAAGATTCAGTGGTTGGAGAGGAGCGGATTGCTCAGTACTTACTTGCAGTTTTAAATACCCGAGGGACTCCTCTTCATTGGAAGCACCGGAACAACAGGAGAGCAGAAGGAATTCAATATGATCCTGCTAAAAAAGTAGAATACAATCTTAAAGATCTTCGACCAAGGAGGATGAAACCGGCAAATGCGTCTAGTGTTTTGTACATTGAGGTAAATGCTTCTTGTATAGGCTTGATAATAGTTATACTCATTGGGCTAATTTAATATGTGGTATTAACTTTTTTATGGAGCTTTCACGCGTCATAGCAGAGTTTCCTTTAGAATCCCTTAAACAATGATAGAAAAGCGTACAACTCACACACACTAACATACGAAAGGGATTTCTTTTGGAAGGTTTTTTTTTTTATCCCAAGGAGGGAATCTATGCAATCTTTAGCCTACGGTGGATATTTTTAAATTTAAGTTTTGTTCACACAAGCAAGAAACACTGGTGGTTTTTTTTTTTTCCTCATGTTTGACCAACTCTTGGATGCAAGACAACAGTGAATTCCTATACAAATTTCTCTTATCTGATCACAACAGCTACAAGTTAGTCGAACATCTTCGCATCTTGATGTTGCAGTCATCCCCTTTTAATAGTGTCTAATGATTTTATTTGTGACACTTTAAAACTGCAGATTACAGCAAAATATTTTCTGACAGTATATTTACACCATGAAGAACCTTGATTTGATTACTATATGCTGATATTTTAACCTAAGGCTATCTTAAATTTTATTGTAAGCGTCATAAGATATGTTTCTTATTTGCAGTTTTTTTCTCTTCCAGGATCTTGTAGCTGAAGTACAACATGCATTGTATTTGACTGTGTCAGAATTTAATGGCAACGTAGAAGATGAGAGTGACCTGGAGGGTCTTATAGAGCAACAGTTTGAAACACTGCAGAAGGCGCTGAAGATACCCCATAAAGCTTCTGAAGCACGTTTAATGGTATCAAAAAAGTTTCTAACTCTGTTTAGGACAGGTAAACTTGGTCCATATATCCTGGATGAAGTTCCCGATTCTTAATTTTGTTTCATGACATATATAATATAGTTTCCATGATGGGCTTTTATTTATTTGTCTATTATTATTATTTTTAAAATGCACACTTTAAGTTCTAATACTAATGAACTGTGGACAGTACATGGTATGTGCATGTAAGGAAAGCTAACCTTGTTTTTAGATAAAGTCAAGGTAATACGAGTTATACAACGTCGCTACCAATTTAAATCTTCTAATTGAAGGAATCTCTTTTTTTTTTTTTTTTCCTTCCCTATTGTGGTTGATAAATACTGAGACTGAAATGTGATAAATTGAACAAAACTCTTGTATTAAAATTAAGCATTAACATAACGATAAGACTTATGTCAAAGGTCTAACAAATCAATTGTGTGACGATGAAATGTCCGTGAAGGAAAAGAACAATATTCTAATGTGATCTAAAGCCGATAGATTAATTTTTATATTACAAATTTAAGCATCTTACTGTAGGAAGAGAAACCGGAGAAACTAGACCCTTCATTTACTCTTCCAAAAAGGCTCTTTACCTAGCTAATATAAAAATTGCGATTCAAATTGTCATCAAGAAACAATATTCTTGTTTTCGGGACCTCTCGTGGTACTATTCGTTTTAGGATGAACTCAAGTTCGGTGTTTTTAAATCCAGTCCCTGTGAAAAGCTGTAAAAAATTTCTCGAGTTTCATTTAACGTAAAAATATTTTTCGATTAATTATCAGGTTAGCATGCATGTTGTGGGAACTGACCGTAATATTCAGAGGGTAACCAAAACTTCCCAGTATTATATGCGGAATGTATATCCTGTATTTTTTTTTTTTTTTTTCAAGTAAAGGGTTCGAAAAAGAGGGATAAGTAGGAAAGCATGAATCTTAGTCATAAGTATGCTTACAATGTATTTGCTTCACTAATTCACAAACCACACATTTGTATCTAAAACCAAATTATACATAAGTTCTACACGACGTCATTATTCAAATCTAGTCACTCTCTTATTCAAATCTAATCGCTCTTTCTTTCTTATCATAAAATCACACGGTGACATATTCTTCAAATCAAATCAGACTTTCTTACCAGAAAATCAGATTAATTGCTCAAATGAGTAGAAATAACCAAACCACATAGTAGACAAACAAGAGATGCAGCACCAACTTCACAAACTGATTGATACTAATTCCGTTTGCTGCTGCAAGCTTCTATCCGGGAGATAGTTGCTGGAGAACTACGCGTTCATAAACATACAAAAAGAAACTTCAGAGTCACGAGAGTGAGGCTATATTGGGCATATAATTGAAATGAGAATTAAGTTTAATATTATATTCTTATGCCTAATTGAAATTCAGTTATGTCAGTGGATAAATAATTCATCTTAAACTATTTAAGATATGTACAATATCTAATGTCCTCGTATTTTATTCAGTCATCACACGGAATGTTCATAATGTATATAAACGTATTCGATCTGTGTACGAGTGTCTACGTATAGATAAAAGCATCTTTTTCTTAATAGATTGATATGTTTGTTGAATAATCGTTCGATTTTGGGAGAAACAACTATTAGTCCTTAGATATTTGAAATAGTAACTTGGATTAACATAGTGCTGATAACGTGACAAAAGCAATCTGGAGAGGGAAAAAACATACATTACATATCGTCTACTGTTCTTTATGTTGGAACCAATGATACTCGCTCTGTTACAAAATACACATATCTGTAGTAATACCTAAACCACCACCCTATACCCAAAAAAAAAAATTAAAAAAAGAAAAAGCCGTGAAGGAGTAATATGATTTCTTCGAATTATACATAGGGTTTAAGATTGCATTTAAGATTATACAAAGGGTTTAAGATTGCATTGAAATTAGCAATAGAATGAAATAATTAGATTAGGAATAGAACGTTTAAAATTTAATTCCTTAGTTTGGTTATAATTGTAGAACGGAATGGATTAATATAATTGGTTTGACCAAAATATATATTAATGACAATAACAACAACTATTTTTCATTTAATATTTGTTACAGAAAAAAGTTTGAGGGAAAAATATCAAAATATATCATTTAAAAATTATAAATCCACACGTTTAACAAAAAATGATCGATTGGTGAAATGCATTTCTTTTTTCCATAATGGGATTGATCGGTGAAATGTTAAAAAGGTATTTTAGGTGCGGAATATTGAGCTTTAGTTCAGGAAAGCTTATTCGATCACTCGGTGGAATAACCATTCCAATTGAATGAGTGTCATCCTTAAAAAGCAGACGAAATAACTGACCCGGTGAAGTAACAAAATAAATAAATAAATAAAATGATCGGCATTTAGTATTTGCCGAATAATGCTATAGGATACAACTTAGAGTGGTGAAAAATTAAATAGTAAAAAAATCAAGACTCTGAACGTAAAGACTTAAAATTTTTTTTTTTTTATTTTATATTTTGTATGTTTTGGAGTTCCAAAATTATTAATTTATTTGGCTTATTAGATAATCATCTACATATAACTAATATCTATGGGATTATCTAGAGGGGTAATCAAGTATTAGCAGCGTACCTGATCATCCGGATTCCTCTGCTGAATAGTGATCAGATTCCTCAATCTAATCAATATCAATTTTGAGAATATGAGCAATATTTTGCCAATCCTCGCCTACTTCACGTTCGCATCTTTCCTTTAGTGCCTCACAATCTTCAATTTTCAAATGTGTTAGGGAGGTGAGCCGTTGCATCCCTTCTGGCAGAGACAACAATCCTGGACATTCCGTAATCACAAGCCTCTCAAGTGAGGTGAGTTTCGGCAGCCACTCTGGCAGTGTAGCTAATTTGGGACACCTCTCAATATGTAAATTCTCTAGTGTCTTAGCAGCTTGTTGGAGCCATTGGGGCAGATCCGTTGTCTCTGGTAAATCATCGATCACAAATGTCTGAAGGTACAGCTCGACGACTTCATCAATGGGGTCCACTTGCCAAGTTGAGTTGTTCACATTCAGCCACTAGCAGTGTGCGTAATGTGGTGCAACATCTCAAATCATGTGGCAAGGCTCTCAAATTTTTACACTCGCCAATCATCAATAATCGAATAGACTTCATTCGCCCAACTCCTCTTTCTGCCAGAGTAACAGAATCTGCAAACTTTGCAACTTGCAAATTGAATCAGGGAGTTTCATGGTCTTTGAATTTTCGATTAGGCTGAGATATCTCAAATGCTTCATGCTCCCAATCGAACTTGGCAACACCTCAAAAGACAAATTGCTCAAATAAAAAACTCGCAAGTGTTTGAGTCTTGAGATGCATGTGGAAAGAAATGACTGGACGATTTCATCCTTCAGATCTTTGTCACAATCAACATAAAAACTCCTCACATTTCTTTACTTCTGCAAGATTGTTAAGTTTTTCTCGTTCAAAAATATTCTCAAATATCTTACTCTATAGGAGATCTCTTTGCCATCAGAATCTACTGTTGAGCTCTCGCCTTGTGTGATTGAACATGCAAGGTTGTGACTTAAATCATGCACTCTAGAATGATAACACGTACCATAAGATTCTTCGTCTTGAAATAAAGATCTGGCGCATAACTCTTTGAAGTGCAATATACTGTTAGGTGATTGAAGGAATCCAAGTGCCGTCCAAATCTGAATCATATGAAAGCTATGCATCAAACTATCCTCTGGATACATTGAGCAATAAGCAAAACATTGTTTCAAATAAGGAGGCATTGCATTGTAACTTAATCGTAACGCAGGTAATATGTGATCATCATGCCTTTGTTTTAACTCCCATCTCTTGTTATCTCTTACGTATTTCCATTCAGTTTCAGCCTTCAAGTGAAGTCGACTCCCAAGGGTCTTCAGTGCCAACGGAACCCCTTTACACTTTTTCACAATTTCTTTACCAATATCCTTAAGTTTTGGATTTTTTTCTGCCCCTTTTTCGTCTCCAAAAGAACTTTTGAAAAACAAAGACAGAGAATCGTCATCAGACAGGCCTTTTAATTGTTACGGTTGAGTTGTGCCCACGATTGAAGCAACAGACATACTACGTGTTGTTACTATAATTTTGCTTTCCTTGGAACCCAATGTTAACACATCCGTCAACTCTTGCCACTTAGTCTGATCATCACTCCAAATATCATCCAAAACAAGTAGAAATTTTTTATCCTTTATAATGTTTCCCAAGGATGTTTGTAGAAGATCTATAACGTAGCTACTGATATCTTCTTTTGTATTAGTATCATGAAGTGCAGAAAGAAGAATTTCTCTTGTTAGTTTAGTATCTTTAAAATCCAATGACACGCAGACCCACATTTTAAAATCGAACTTTCTTTCATCTTCTTTGTCATTATATACCAATTTGGCAAGTGTTGTTTTCCTTAAACCTCCAAGTCCAATTATTGGGATGACACAGATATTATTGCTACTATTGTGATCATGGTGCAGTACAATATCTTTGATATGTTTTTTTTCACTTTCTCTACCAATAATCTCTGAAGCTTTAACAAAGGAGTGGGCCATCTCCCTTGTCCCCTGCATGAGACTGATTTGTTCCTGATTCAGCTGGATACAAACTAATTGGAAGTTAGCCATATCCTTCACAATATCATCTACCTTTTGTCTTATCTCCCTAATTTGATGGGCAATGCTAAAGCGGAATGCAAGTGGATTGGAACGTTAAAAGAAATGGCGTACCTATTGAGAATAATAACATTTGAATTAAAATAAAAGCAAAATAACTTCTACAAATGAAAATAATATTTCTACACTATGACTCAAAATTACACAGACAAAAATAACATCTAAAATGACACTCTAAAAGAAAACTCAAGAGAATAGCTAATTTCTTCAAAATTGGACTAGCTTTATTGAATTTAAAAATGTCAAATAGGTTATGCCATGCTCATGTGGTCTATGAAAGTAGGTCCACTCGTATTTCATGTCGTGCTTAGCACGACCAAACCAAAAAAATGGTGTTGAACTCTTGTTAGACCAAGTTTCAGAACTTTAGATTTGACATGGACATTTCTTATGTTCCATGTTCATATCGTGTTCCTATTTGTGCTACGCTCTTATCGTGCAGAACATAGTGAACCTAATGTGCTAGTGTATTATTGAGTACAACTTCAGTTGACTTATTAAATTATTATGAAAATCAATATTTTATGAATTTTTCAGTTAAAGAATTATATTTTATTTGAAAGCAATAACATAAATATGTAATATACCCATAGTTGCTTAAAAGGAAAATATTTAATTAAAAATCACTAATACAAAAATTATTTCTAAAAGAAAGAACCAAAAAAAAAGAGTTTATTAATAAAAACAAATCTAAAAGGACATACTGGTCAATGAACCAGAACCCTTTTTTGATAAAGATCAATTTCTCCAATACAATATTAATAACACCAAAAAAAGTATTTAAATTTATAATAGTATTTCCAAACGATAATAGAATATATTATTGATGAATTTTCATATTTTGAAAGCATTACATAATAATCTCGTCATATATTCTAAAATAAAATTTTTGAATCTATGAAATCAAACATACAAAACTACGAAGTAATCAAATTTTTAATTAAAAAAGAGTAAGTATAAAGAATACACCTTGAAATTATCTATATATATATATATATATATATATATCTTGATTAGCTTATGAAGTTGGAGTCAATGGAAACAAGGAAACTTTTATCCAATCCCAATTTCTCCCTCTCAATTTTAGTTTAGAAAATTGAATAAAAAATCAAAGTGTCAAGTTAGGAAAAATAAGTGATAATTCACATCTTATATAGGAATAAAACTGAAAATACAAGTCTTAATGGAGCCCAAAGTAGGAAAAAGTCATAAATTATACTAAACTATAAAGTGAAAAAAAAAAATTAAAAGAGTAATGATAATAATATCTCACGTATTAAAATTTGCTTTAAAATCTTTTGTCTAGTTCATTCTAACGTGAAATCATGTATATACACCAAATTAACAACCACTATACCATAAATCCATCCAATTATTCCCCTACTCTTTTCTTTTCTTCCACTTCTGTCTGCTATCAAGTACTCTCTTAAGAAAGGAGTAGGTCATGACCCTTGTTTCATGCATGAGATTGCTTCGTTCATGATTCAGTTGGGTAGGAATCATTGAAACGTAGCCATTTCCTTAGCAATATCTTCTAACTTTTGTCTTTTCTCCTTATTTGATGGGCAAAGCCAAGGCGGAATGCAGGTGGATTGGAGCGTGAAAAAAGAAAAGAAACGGCGTACCTTTCTACCAAGACTGCCATATTCTTTCACCACTTTAATGCTCAGTACTTCGCACTCGAATTCAACCAGCATGTCCTCGGCATCATGGAAGACATCTTTAAGATGAATGAGCCAGTTTTTCAGTTCTTTATTCTCTTCCTGCTTCTGTTCGGCGTCCAGGAGCACAGCCACAGCCTCGAAGGTCGACGTTTTTTCGCTTAAGCTTCTGGAGGTCATCTTTTATGCCCCATGCCAAGCAAATCTCGTCGTAATAAGCAAGGGAGCCAAGCTTCTCCAAGATATTTCCAGCTATGTTAAAAGCTAGATCCGCCATATTGGAGATATATGGAGGCTAATTTTGGAAGGAAGCTGTGATTTTTTTGGTACTGGAAATAATACTGGTGGAAACGAAAGGACCGGTTGATTTGGTGATTATGGTAAGAAAAAATCAATCGATCATTATGGCATTATTCTTTACGTGGTTTTTCCTGAACGTTGCCAAACATTGAATACGAGCATAGAATTCTTTTGTTTGTAGTGAATATGACATAAAATGTCCATTTCTTATTCTTTATTACTCTGCGCCTATTTTTCTCACTCCTAAAGTAAAAAATTATTTCACCAGAGGTTTCAACTCCTATAATTTCGTCCTTATTCGTTACTTCTTTTCAGTAAATTACTTCATGGATCGATTTTACTTGTTCACTCGTAAACGTGACGATACCATGTCTCTTTTCTCAGGATGGTATATGTTTGCTTTTGTGCTTTTATTTTTTTTTTTCTTCAGTACGTATATATATTTTAAATTTATCTTGACATTTTTGCTCGTTGTTTTTCTTTATATAATGTTACCTATACTAAAATTTTTATCAAATTTTTAATAACAATACATATAACATGTGAATTATAATATTCAATTATTAAATATGATTAATTTATTTATGATAAATTTTAATGTGATGTTAACTCAACATATATTGTATTATTAATTTGATACAAATTTTAATACATGACCTAGTATTATTCATATTTAAATTTATTTATATTTAAATATAATCTGGATAAATGTGTTACGTCTTGTCAGTGCCTATGAAAGCATTAACAGGATTTCTTAAAACAGGATGTGATCGGAAGGCGCAATTTACTCTGTTTGTATTTGTGTTCATAAGTGCCTTTCTGCTACCATACGCTAGTACTCTACCAAAACTATCTCACACACCAACTTGGATACATCTTTTGGTTTATTTTTTTTGCTATTATTATTGTTATTATTATCATTAATATTATTATCTTTTATGTTTGACCTAAATGCTTTCAGGCGAATTTTGGACCTTTCTATTTTATAGTAAGGTAAAAGTCATAACCAAAAATGGCCGTTGTGCTTGACTATATGTTGACGTTTCGACCCTATATGTTATGCCTCTTTTGGTCCTTTCATCCTTGATGACGTCCTTGACGCTATATGTTTTGAATAAGCTGTCATATAGGCTACATGAAGGCCAATTTTTTTTCTTTTATTTGTCGTTTTTACTTAGGTCATTGTGGACACAAAATATTTTCAAGTGGAAGAATCAAATGAAATTTTAAATTTCAAATAGTCACTTATAGGCTCTATTTGGAACTTGAAATTTTTGGGGGAAGAAATTTTTTTTTTAAATAATTCTATTTTCTCTTATTTGGATTGAAACAAAAAATGATAATTTTTTTTTCAAAAAAAGTGAAAATTGATGTCATGTTTTAATATATAGAATGTTAATACATTAATTGATAAAATGAAAAATATTAAAATAAAATTCTATAAATTTTTAGAAAAATTACTTTCATTTTTCATTTTTCTTTTTTCATGATTTTGTTCTCATTATTTTTTTTCCTCCAAAATCCGACTTTCAAATGGAGTTTTAATGTCACGTGATCCTTGCAAATAAAGGACTAAATTATAAACGACACATAACTCTGATTATTAATGACATGTATCAAAACCTAGACCACAACAATGAATTTTTTTCCCCCCTTTCGGTAACATAATGAAGAATCTAATTGATGAAGTTAACAAATAAAACATGACTAAATAATAAAGACGCACATAATTCCGATTATTAGTGACATTGAGCCCAAAAATTAAAACTGAACTCTCTTTATCGAACTTTATGATTTATCAAAAAGTTTCTAGATAAATTAATTTGAATTCTTCTAAACTTTGAGTGAAGTATTTTCTTGAAAAATCTATATTAATGAGATGTTTTCTTAATTTAAATTTTATTTATTTGTGAGGATTTGAAACTTTAAGTACTCCATTTTCTAAAGTTTTAGAAAAATCAGTATTTATTATTATTTTCACATAAAATTACTAAAAGTCACGGTCTTGGATTTCCCCGTCATAACAGATTTTGTATCAAAGCTCCAAGCTTCAGATCCGTCTGGGATCTTACCTGTGGTATTTTGGTGTTTAAAAAAGGTCTTGGAAAAAACATTTTTACAAGTACCTCATATATAGCTTAGATATTGGCTAAATGTGTTGTGTTTGTTTCAATTCGTTACGAATCCTTTGTTCACCTCCTTAGAGTGGAACTTTGGTATCTTTGGGATGGTTATGCCCTAAAATTCTAGTCTTAGAAGTGTCAGAGATGACACAAGACTAGTGAATTCTACTCTTTTTAAAATTTCTCAATTCAAATAGACATTCATTCTTGTACTGCTATGTCCATTATAATGAAGCTATATGAATATCGTAAGTTCTAAGATAGTAATTTAGTGTCAAGTATTTTGATTGACATGACTTGACATTATTTGTACTTGTGTAGTTGTGATTTGAATGTCTTAGAAATTATTTATATGTGACTAATCTGTTTGAGTATCTGGTAGTATATTGTTATAATTTTGTATCATACATTGGTCGGACTTTTTAATGTATATGACATACTAGTTTTTATTCATAGATTGATTTAATAATATAAACTTGATTACAAATCAAAAAGAAAAAAAAATTCTTTTCCAATCTTACCAAGTTTATTTTTCGTAAGGAAATTCTTGAATTAGTGGAATCTAGTTGGAATAATAAATTGATCTGATATGTTGAGTTTGCTTAAATATTATATTGTACTAGTTTTGCTAAATTTATTTTGTGGCCCCTTTAATCAGAAATTCTGGAAATTTTGAAAATTGGTTAGACTTAAAATCTGATTAATTGATTTTGAAATTTTGGGAAATTGCAAGTTGATAATTTTGGTTTTGAATGATGTAGAGATTTGTATTTAACTAATGAGATATCTTTGTTTTTAACGGAACCATATACATCTTAATTTTGAGTAATAGTTAGGTGTATATGATTCATACTTTTCGAGGATTGTATCAAAAAAATAAAATTAAGAGTACCACTTTGAGTCTAAGGTTTGCGAAATTGTCAGCCTTATAAAATTTAAATAATTACTTTTCTTAAAACTAGTTGTGGTACTAGTGAGCTCTTATTGCACATTTAGTGATATTATTTTGAAAATAAAGTTCCTAAATATTTTTCCTGCTTTTTGATATAGTAGATACAATTGTTAAAAATTACCAATTTTCTACTTATCACTTGATTTTGAATCTAAGGAAAGCTTTGTAAAATTGATTTACAAATTGACTAAGAAATAAACATAAAATGTTTATGGAAAATTTATGTGGGAATATTTGGCAAAAAAATTGTATTTTTAAAGGAACAATTGTTGTAATTTAATGTGATATGCATATAAATTCTTGAAAATTTATGCATATATTTCTAAAAATTAAATTTAGAATATATTGTTACAAGAAATAAGCTAAGTAAAAATTGGTTTTACTAACATGTATGGAACTTTGTATAAATGGAGAAATTTTATATATTTTGAAAAATTAGTTTGGAACTTTTGTGAAATCTTATCGTTATGACTTTATGTGCATTGTTGTTTGGATATGTTATTCTTTCAAACTTCTCTATTATGTATGTGACTTGCTTTATTAAGATGTTCATGATTTTGATGTTTATTAGATTTTTACATCCATATTGGTTAATATATGTTTGTTCATTAATTAAGTCAAGTTGGGTGAACTATACCTTATTTGTCTCAATTAGATAATTGAGTACTTGTGTGGTTAATTTGGTTTGATCTCCTAGGTGTTGGGAACTCCTCATGTTAGAGACTTGGGATGGTATTTTATTTGAACTTTGAATAAAAATAATTTTGTTTTTTAATATCTAACCCTTGAAGAGACTTAGGTGGTGTATAATGATACATGGTATCTTCTTTAATATTAAAATTTAAACTAATCGATTTATAATACTTGGATTTTCTTATGGGTAAGGGTCGTGGATTGATATGCCTCGATTTGACATTTGGTAAATTCTGAATAAGCATATAAATGGGTTCTTTTTTCCTTGAAAACATAAGTTGAACTTTTAAACTCATAGAGTTGTGCATATTATAAATCAGTTTACTATGAAAAATTTATTCTTCATAAATATGCTTTACACGTTAAGTGAGGTTAAAAAATTATACTTGACACTCTCTATTATTTTCTAAAATACTTTATAGGTTATTCTTATTGTTAAAATACTTTTTAATTTGTTTTTAATAAAATTGTCAGAGTGTGATACCTCAAAGTTAAAATACTTAAAGAAAGCCTCGCTTAAACATTATCTACAGTTTTTCATTAATAAAAAACTATGGAAAATTATTTTCAAAATGTGGTTTACCAAAAAAAAGAAAATATCTTTTTGAATCTCTTAGAAGGACATGTTTGAAAACTACAGAAATGTTTTGAAAATTTATAAAAAATTTCTATTATATTTAATTATGATTTAAGAAAAATTGATATATTTTAAGAGCTTGATAGTTTAATTAGTGAACTGTGCATTGAATGCAGAACTTTTTTTAGTCCTACTTACTTGGCATAGTAAGTGGAATCGATGTTTTAGATGTCAAATTGATTGACTAATGATGACAAGATCCAATCTTGTTAATTTGTCTTTTCTTTGTATTAATGAGTGAGTACTACTTGAGATACTTTGCTTGTATTAGCTTTTAGGAATTTTTGGAGATTCTTGTTTTAATCTGTTGTGAATTTGAGTCCTCATTGAGTTTATTACTATTGAGTTCAGTTTGTAACTCATTACTTGATTTAGAATAGATCCAAGAATCATTATGGAGGAATAATTGATGGTATATAAATCAGTTTACTCATGAGTCTATATTAAGAGTTGTTGGACTCTTATTATTATATTTTCAAAGAGAATACTTCAAGTTCAAGTTTGGTTTACTTGTGACTAAGGTGAAACTGTTGGGATTTTTGTCCTAAAAAGTAGATTTCTAATTTTACCCTTTTGAGTATAAACAACTTTCTCTTATATGCAATTATGATATTTGCTAGATTAAACTATCTTAGTTGAATAGTTTATTCATCTGAAAAAGATTCCATGACTTTATATGTGTATAAAGAAAAAAAACATGATTAAGTACTAATTATGGGGAGACTTGTTTTTTTATCTAAGTCTAAATGAAGTAGTTTACAATCTGTAAATAAAGATGGAATACTTTATTTATTATAGATTGTAGTGTTTATCTATCTCAATGAGAATGATGTATCTCAAATCATTGAATTATCTGACTTCTGATAGAAACACCAATACAACATAAACAAGTTATGTGTATTAAACTGGACCAGGTCATATAAAGAATTGGAGTGTCGTAACTCAATTCTTATATTATCACAAACTAGCTCTTAGCATATAGATCTTAATCCTTGATGTTTGACTGGACTTGCTTTCATGGGTTATAGCCTTTTGATTTATTAAAAGACTAACCTCTATGAAATTAGAGGTGAGCTCTGGTATATTAGAGGTTATAGTTTATGAATTAATGGGAACACCAAATAGTTAAGGACACCATATATTAATGCCACTTTAGGTTCTTTCAAAATTCATGGAATAATTATATCTAAGATCTTAGTATTCACTTTGTGAATTGGTTGATAATTTTGTCTAAATGACCATTAAGAACAAAATTATCGACAATATTATTTCTTGATAGAAAGATGGTAACTTAAAGGTAAATAGGTGTTGGAGGGGTATTAAAGTAATTTCACTTATCCTACTATGACATTGTATAGGGATTATATATGTGGTATAGAATATGTTAGATGGATTGGTTAATCAAGTTTAGTTGATTAAATCTCTATAAAAGACATGACATTTAATCTAAGAATGCAGTATTTGGCCTTTAGTGAAGTGTCCCTTTTACTAATTATATTTATATAAATACCATAATAAGAATTATTATGTATTTATCATATTATTGGAGCTTAGATTATTTGGATCCATTAGGTCCCTTGTCTAGCTCAATTAAGCTCATTAATTGGTTGGTAGTATTTGTGAAATTAGTTTCATGAAACTGTATAAAATAATGATTCTACACAGAAGTTGGTATTTTTATAAATAAGTTTCATGAGTTAGACATATTTATAAAAATACACCTAAAGCCTAAATTGGAAAACAAGCCCAATCCTAACTGGACTAAGGTTAGTAGTTTTGGGTCCCATATATATAAGATATATGAGAGAAAAAACTACACAGTAATTCTAAGAGAGTCACACGCATAGAAACAGGGAGAGAGAGAGAGAGAGAGAGAGAAAAATCGGCCAAGGCTAAGAAAGAGAGAAGAGAAAAAGTTGCCTACTATCTCACAGTCCCATCTCACATCCCGGTGTTCCATAGGATCAAGAAAACGTTCTTGATCGTTCTCCAACGAAGGTTTCGACTTGGTGCCCACTTGTCTCATCAATCAAGAGCAAGAGCATAGACAAGAAGATCTAGGGTTGGAGGTCTGATCACCATAAATAAGGAGATCAAGGAGGAACAGGCTACAAGAGGTAAACCCTAATCTCATCTCTAGGGTTTTGTATCTAGTTTTTATTTATGTTGTACATGATTCTATATATGATGCATGTGTATTATATAGTTATAAAAATTATTTTCATATAAAAATTTTAAAACCTAAATCCGCAAATTTTTTAGCTGCGTTCATGATATGATCATATACTCTCCATATCTGTATGCATGCATGATTTTTCTAAGTGTTAGGTCAATAAACTAACAGAAACCTTATTGTAAACTAGTATAGTATTCCTATATATCACTGATATTTGTGCTGTATGGTTTCAAAACTATTTTCAAAAATTGTTTTTGATTTAAAAATGAAATAAAATGAGATTCGATGGAAGACAGATATCGCTGCAGAGACAACCTATTCCATTGAAACCTTATTTCTGAGACATTGTAGTATGGTTAATAGTTTATGTATATATTGAGTATTATGTCATTTCTATATGACTTCCTGTTATACCAAAGACTTATAAGTCTTTAGAAGTGATTGATAATTTGCGATTGTTATTAAAATCTTATATTGGGCAAAGAGACTTGGAGAGTCTCTAAGTTTAATTATAGTATGAGTTAATAGCCTATGATATTACCTTAGATAAAAGATTTAGAAAGTTTTTGGGCTATACTTGTTATGTAGATACTTGCATTTTATATGCTTGGATTGCAGTGGTTCTATCAATATTTGTTGTACTATATGCTTTTGTGTTGGGGATTACTATTCATGGTGATTCTAGTCTTGTTCTTAATTAGAAATATCTTGTGTACATGGTTGTTTCTCACTCATTATGAGGAATGGTAAATGACTTATGTCATTGTATTCTTATTGTCATTTCTAACCTCTAAACTTGTCTACCTTATGCGTGATGTAACACAAGTGTTTTTGTTTCCCATTCAAAACATTATTGGGTGCAATCTTTTCTTGATGAGAATCTTGTTTGAGTCTATTCTCATGTTTGAGTCTTTAGACTCAGTGATTATTTAAACCAAGTTTAGCTATAAGCAAATAGAATTGTACTAGTGTGATATTGATCTAGTGTGATCTAGGGACTGTACTATATATGCCTAACATTTGATCGACTAAACTATTTTAGTGCCTAACAATTAGTGTTGTGGTTATAAGAGTCATATATTCTCGACTTCTTGCCTTAGTTATCATTACTACTTCTATGACTAATTACCAATTCGGGGTCATTATTTCCAATCTCTTGTATCGAGGTCTTGTACCTATTGATGAGTCATCTTGCAATTCTATGTCTCTTTGTATACATCTTATCATATACCTTTATGTGACGTTGATACATTGGCGTAATTCTAGCACAAGGTGAGAAAAGTATTTTACACATTTCTTGATCTACCTAGTATTTGGTTTGGTACTTATAAACTAGCACCTCAAGAGTTCACTCTACTTCTAATCGTTATTCCTTTTGATTTTACCTATACTCTCTGTTATGTTTGAATTTCAGAACAAAATTCTTTTACAGGGAGAAGGATGTAAGAATCCACAGTTTTTAAGGGCATTTTTGTACTTTTACCTGAAAAATTAAAAAAGGATTACATATATTTTTTCTCTCTTTCTCTCTCTTATCTCACCCTTTTCCCCTCTCTAAAATGCCGATTTCTCGGTGAATGGCCTTCTGGCCAGTTTTAGACTGTGCCACCATTCAAAGAAGAATGGCCAGCTCCAGACAAAGCTTCCACCGGAGTTCTGTCGCCGCTCACCATCCGGATCACCGGAAAACACTGAGAATATTCGTGGATAGATTTAGTCACCAATGCCAATTTCGGCGATGGTAGACCCCGAAACTGTTGGCGTTGAATTCTCTCTTCGCCAAGTTTCACATGATATACATCTCTTGACTCTATGCTACCTGGTTTAGATTTTTCTATTTTTGAAAATTTTGAGTTATTTTAGTTTTGTATTAAAATTTTTCAATCCAATCATAAAATAAACCTTATATTTGTGACGTACTTATAAAAATAGGAATTTTGATATATATCTCTCTCTCTATATATTAACTATGTTTGATGACGGATACAAAAAATGAAATCTGATGGCTTAGATTTGTCTTATTTTTTGTGCCACAGTGTCGAGCTTCGGCCCAAGTCTGAATTGGTCAAGTCATGTATCTAACGTAGCTAATTTAGGTGCTATGCATGTGAATGATATGTGTAAAATACTTTTCGCACCTTATGCTAGAATTATGCCAATGTATCAATGTCATATAAAGGTATAAACGATGTATACAAAGAGACATAGAATCGCAAGATGACTCATCAGTAGGTATAAGATATCGATACAAGAGATTGGCAATAATGACCCCGAATTGGTAATTAGTCATAGAAGTAGTAATGATAACTAAGGCAAGAAGTCGAGAATATATGACTCTTATAACCACAACACTAATTGTTAAGCACCAAAATAGTTTAGTCGATCAAATGTTAGACATATATAGTACAGTCCCTAGATAACACTAGATCAATAGCACACTAGTATAATTCTATTTGCTTACATCTAAACTTGGTTTAAATAATCACTGAGTCTAAAGATTCTAACAAGATTCTCATCAAGACAAGATTGCACCCAATAATGTTTTGAATGGAAAACAAAATACACTTGTGTTACATCACACATAAGGTAGACGAGTTTAGAGGTTAGAAATGATAATAAGAATACAATGACATAAGTTATTTATCATTCCTCATAATGAGTCAGAAACAACCATGTATACAAGATACTTCTAATTAAGAACAAGACTATAATCACCACGAATAGAAATCTCCAACACAGAAGCATATAGTACAACAAATATTGATAGAACCACTGCAGTCCAAGCATATGACATGCAAGTATCTACATAACAAGTATAGCCCAAAAACTTTTTAAGTCTTTTATCTAAGGTAATATCACAGGCTATTCACTCATACCATAATTAAACTCAGAAACTCTCTAAGTCTCTTTGCCCAATATAAGATTTTAATAACAATCCCAAATTATCAATCACCTCTAAAGACTCACTAAGTCTTTGGTATAAAAGGAAGTCATATAGAAATAACATAATACTCAATATGTACATAAACTATTAATAATACTATAATGCCCCAGAAATAAGGTTTCAATGGAATAGGTTGTCTCTATAGCGATATCTGTCTTCCATCGAATCTCATTTCATTTTTAAATCAAAAACAATTTTTGAAAATAGTTTTGAAAATATGCAGCTCAAATATCAGCGATATATAGGAATACTTCACTGGTTTACATGCAAACATAGAGATATTTGTTTTTTTATTTGAGAATCTGTTGGAAAAATGATACCTCGAACCAAACAATAGAGGGTTCAAAAACAACCCCCGACCCTTCAAACGACCGCCAAGTGACATCAAATGATCTTTATAGCATCGTAGTGCTATCTAGTCACTCGATTGAGATAGGGATTCAATTTCTTAGTTTTATATAGGTTTTAATTTAAATTTTTGCATTATGAATATTTTGTGAAAACTCATGAATAAAACGATATTTTGATAAATTATTAGAAAATCTTAGATTACTCTAGAATTAGATTGTATGACTTTTATAGATATTTGTAAAATTGTGATTATGGAGTAATTCAGCAGATTTGTTGCCAATGATACAGTAACTTCCAGAATAATATCAAGTAGAGGTTTTATTTGGTTATGTATTGCATGGTTATTACATAACTTGTTATATATTGTACATACTATAGGATCACACATAAGATACATCTTAGGCATTACAGTGTTTAGTACATAGCCAGTATCCCACACTCTCGGTGAGAGTCTATAAACCCATGCAGAATTTTTTGATTACCCCTAACTCAGTAGACATAGGGATTCAGTTACCCCTCCGGTCCAGTAGGCATAGACATATAGATATCCCTTTGGTTTTTTGGGATAGGTATTAGGAAGAGAGTACTTAGTACTTATGGTACGAGTTGTTCTGATTCGTGATGAGAGGATGTGAGCTCATAAGATGAGTTGATTTATGATATGTACAATCTTGTGATTTTGGGTTTGGTTTTGAATATGTAATTATTTTGGATTTCAATTTTTTTATAAACTCGTTCCTAAATAGATTTTGGAAAAAGTATTAACCATGCAGATTTAGTAAAAATTGCATCTACTTAAAAAGATAATTGAGTTTCTACTGAGCATGTGAATACTCACCCCTTACTTCCTTCTGTTTTTAGGTATTGAATTATTTATAGTAGTTGTCATGGTGGCTAGATAAGATGTTTGGCTTCTGCCTGTAGTTCTATTCCTATTTCCTGGTTGGTATTTATATCTTGTTTAATTCCCTTTACTCATTCAAATATTTAGCCAAGTTTAATGTTCTTAAAATGTGGATGTATGAGGATAATAACACTACATATTTGACTTCTTAGAAGTACAAATAATTTTATGTAAATTATTTGGACATTGGGCCTAAAATTTAAAATTGAATTCTCTTTTTTGAACTTTATGATTTATTAAAAAATTTTTGAATAAATTAATTGGAATTCCTCTAAACTTTGAATGAAGTATTTTCTTGAAAAATCTATATTAATGAGAGGTTTTCTTAATTTAAATTTCACTTATTTGTGAAGACTTGAAACTTTAAGTACTCTATTTTCTGGACTTTTAGAAAAATTAGTGTTTATCATTATTTTCATATAAGATTACTAAAAATTATGGTTTTAGATTTTTGGTCGTAACATTATTGGCCATAATTGCGTTATATATTGGCTCCATAGTAAGATGCCATTTAGGATAACTGAGAGCCTGATGAACTGAAGTAGGTTCTTGAGTAGTATCATATATATAGACCCTATATCCATATTCTTGCTACTTTTAGGGCTCCTATCACTTGTAGAATTCGTTCCCTAAATTTGGTAATTTTTGTAGAAAGGTCAGACTTATTGTAAATCGCGAGAAATTGACAATATTAGAGGAACTATATGTTGAAAATAAACTTGTTTAAGCCCATAAGAAATATTTAAGCCCATCAACATGAGGCCCAATAAGTTGGAGTTAGCCCAAGTCCAAATTAAAGAAGCCTTCCACCTAGAATCTTCTAGTGTTAGATAGATATTAGCTTTTTACATGTGAATTATTTGATTATTATTAGAAGTGTATAGAAGAAAATATATGTGGTTTAAGGATTTTTGTAATTATTTATTTGTTTGGTTCTCATTGTTTCTTATGTAGTATAAATACCCCTCCCTATTTTAGTTCTAAGCATCAAGTAAGAAGCAAAGCTTCTAAGAGTGAAGAGAAGAGAGAAAGAAGCATAGCTTCTAGTGAGTGAGTGAGTGAGCTTGAAGAGTGAAGTTGAGAATTTTCTCTTGTAAAAATATTTGAGTGAATAATAAAGTTTATTTTACTTTCCAACACTATAGAATTGATCATAGAAAATGCATAGGTAACAAATAGTCATTATTTTTTGGTGTAGTATGTGTTTGATTTTACTATTATGGCTATTATATATATGTATGTGATAAGGTGCCTAAAAGAATGTATTGATTATTTGAGTTAATTAAGTAAAACGATCGAGGTAAGTAATCTTTGATATTTTTAATAATTTTTTTAAAAAAACTAAATGTTTTATTATATTTAATAAGTTCATGCTAATAAAGTAGTGTTTTCTTATATAATATGATTTCAAGTTGAAATATAATTTTGGCAAATGAGATCGTTTATTGAAAGCAAAATTAATTGTTTAATAAAACATAGCCAAAATAAATCATTAGTTTATCGCAATATTGTTTTTGTATCAAAATCTAAATCAAGTATATGAAATTATTAATCAAAAATTGTTACATGAAAGTTGTTTTGGAATACGATGATGTAACGAGGAACTAAATTCCAAGAATAAAATAATCAAGCACACATTAGGATCATTCTGGCACTTTACGTGTGTGTCTCCGGATATGATTCATTAGGCTCTATTATTATTATCCTTTACGTTTTCCTGAATGTTGCCGCGACATTGAATAGAAGTATATCGAATTCTTTTTCTTTGGAGTGTAGGCGACGAAAAAGTCATTGTTTATCCTTAGCTGGTCGGCTTCATTGTAAATCCTTTTACAGCCTTAGTTATGGCCCCCAACATATTCGAACAAATATTATATTACATAATCCCAGCATCCCGGTTTTCTCGACCTCTCAAAACATTATTTGGTTTCCTTTCCACTAAGATGGAATACCTGGCAAGAAGAAAATGATCAATATGGAATGCAAGCATAGAATACAAACATTATTTGCGTAAATGGATCCAGTTCATTAGGCTACATTACTCCTTACTTTTACATTAACATTTCCCAAGATTGAATACAAGCATAGAATTGCTTTTCTTTGCCGAATAATAAAAGTCGTATACTCTTTATTCTCGATTGGTTGGCCTCTTTGTTAATTTTCTTTGTTTTTTTTAACAGTTGTATATGAGACTTACCACAGATTCAACTTTATATTAGTTTTTATTTATATAATGCCTTAAGTCTCACATCAGATATGCTCTAAGACGTATATAAGACTTACCACAGATTCAATTTTATATTAGTTTTTATTTATAAAACGCCTTAAGTCTCACATCTCTAAGACAATCATAAATATTTAAATAGTGGTTTGTGAGGTCATAAATATTTTTAAATTAGTATTTTTTGGTGAGGCCCAATAGTGTTATATTTAGTATTTAGAACCGACCCAATATATACATGGGCTTTGGAAGATTGCTACAGGTCATAATCATGGTAAACACAGACCTCATGCATAGATGCTAAGCCCTTAATTAAAGAAAATTATAACGCTCCAACTCAAACATAGAGTATATTTTGAGAAGATCATTGATATTTAAGGGCCACTTTTGAGTATGGCCCAATGTATTACAATCCATCTATTTTTTCTCCTTCTCAAATCAAAAATTGAAATAAAAAAGAATAAAGAGAAAAAAAAAAAAAGAAAAAAGAAAAAGAAAAAAATGATCAAACAGAGTTTTCCATTCCCTATTTAGAAACACAAAACATACATTTACACATGATAATGTGTTTTTTTTTTAAATTACATAATTATAAATTGTGTGGTTGAAAAAAGGACATCATTTGTATGTCTGTTGTGCAAATTTTTTACGTTGGTAGGATTACTCGATTGTCTCCTTTTTCTTTACATGAAAACTTATGTCAAGAAAATACTGAATTATTAAATGATTTTTCAAAAAATTTTATTTGGCAAATTAGGTGACATTCTTAAGCGACTAAATTGATTGCTCAGTATGTAAAAAGAATTGAGTCATTTTGCAAATTTCTCTTTCTAAGTTTGTCATTTTGCCTGCCCTTGTTAATCTATATCTTTTGGATCCTTACCCATACCCCCACAACCAAAATTACTCAAGTCATGATATATGACACTCTTTGTTATTTCTTGGATACGAGACTAGATCAATATCCTATATATTTATGAACGTCTTTCGTTTGGTAAAATACATAGTTTTCCGAAATTCATACTCTAAATGTTACTTCGGAGAATAAGATTGTTACAGGGTGTTTCTTACCTAACAATTTGATCAATCGAAATTTTTAATCTGGAAATTGTTCTTTTTTATAAGTATTAAAATACTAAAATATGAGAGAAGGTGAAATTTAATTGCAACATAGATTCTTTTTATAAGAAAAAATGACGAATGAGATTTCGATGGTAGGTCACCTTCTAACGGCAACCCTATTCAATGGAACTCTCAAAAAGAACGACGTGAAAACTAGAACTCTTGA
>JXTB01000201.1:85422-106576 GCA_002914805.1 Parasponia andersonii | reverse complement strand
CTTGAACTCACCTTTTTAAAGTGAGAATGCATTAAAGCTTTGCTATTTTGACCACGTTAGGACGTAATTGCAATGTAGATTAGTAAATGACGAGACTTCGATACAATCTGCTTTGAAAATGATACCAAGTTATTTAGTTAATTTAGGCAGAAGTGTGGGCTACTAATGGCCTAGGAGTGCTTTTCCATGGGCCTTCTCTTTCTCACTAACAAGATTTGGTTAAGGAGCCTTGAAACACGATGTGCTGGCTATATATGGTATTGTGGCTTAAATACTCCAATCTTGTACTAATGCTAGCAAAAAAACAAAACAAGTGCACATGCAAAGATCGATCCGAGTGCTTAATCTACATTCAGATGATTAATGTACATAATAATTAGACTTATTATAATTAGACTTGTACATCTCACATAAACATAAATACTCTGTTGGTATTTCTATGCATGTGTGCGGATTTGCCTACACCAAATTTTCCTAACGGGCCCTTTACAAGGATGTGATGGCAAAACTCCTACGCGCGTGCAAACACAAGTAAGTCATGTGTGTATCAAGAGAGAGAAAATGAAATCTGTTACCTTTATTTTCTTATGTTGTTTTATGTTTTGTTGTTCGATCCTCGAGAAGGCATGCAATTTTTTGGGCTTTTTTTTTATAGATATTTTGGTGAAAACTGGACTTCAACAATGGAGACGGATCTTTTTTCATTTTTTTAACGCACATGAGTCACATGACCAACAATTTGAAACATTGAAAAGGCATTGATGTTAACCCATAAGGCATCTAAATTGCTTGTTTAATGGTATCAAGAAAGTATCAAAGTCTGTTCAAGACTGGTAAACTTGGTCCTCCAGTCCTTGATGACGTCCCTTATGCTTCAATTTTTTTCACTTTTTTTAATGAAACATTGAATAGTCTACATGAAGGCCCTTTTTATTTCAGTGGTTTAAATTTTTCTAGAGGCAAATTTCTTTCTTGTTACGTAATATAATCAAGTGTGAGAAATAATCGAACAAAGTCCTTGTCTTCAGATAAATTACGTGATTATACATTGTCAATGCCAACAAAGGGGGATATAATTATAAACTTTAGATACATAACCTTGATTATTAATAACACAAAGCACGTGAAGATTTTAATTGAAGTTCACAAATAAAATAGGACTAAGTTGAAAAAAATAAACACACATAACTCTCATTATTAATGTGACATTTCTACATACCAATCGAAATTAGCATTAGGAAAACAATGTTCTTTAGAGTTAGGAATAAATGAAATTCCTGTAACACTGTCTTCCACTTCTAGAAGAAAGAAAGAAAAAAGGAAAACAGAAGTTATAACCATTCATTCCTTCTATTAATACACAAAGGATTTATAACTTTCCATGATTGAAATGGGAACTAACTTTATAACTGGAATCTTATGTAATCATTTGCTCTGCTTTCCAAGGTGTTATGCTTCTTGATTTCAATGATCTTAGAAATTAATGTCAAATATTATCATAATGTAATAGTGTAACGATCAAATATTTTGGATTATTAACTACTTACCTTCTTAGCTTATTTAAAAAAAAAAATTTAGATGCTAAAAATTCATGATAATTTTTTTTATATACTTTTATTTCTTTTTAAGAGATTTATATTCATAACTAATAATTTACTTAAATTTTGAAAATAAATAAATTCTTCTTAATGGTTAAGTACCCTTTATTTAAATTTTGAAAAATGCTTCGCCATATGATTATAGTATTTTTGGTTGAATTCATGGATGAAATCATTCCACGATATTTCTCTAACATTTCTTCTCATTTTGACTGTCTCCCACCAATATTGTGCATCTTTCTTCTGGACATAAGATACATATAATACATTTTCATGGTCATTAAGGTTCATAAAATCTAGGATGGTTTGGATTGACGATAACTATTCTTCGGCCATCAAAGGATCCGTCGATCCTTCAAACTCGGAAGGACGTATCTTTCTGAAGCATTCATAAAGTGGTTCTTTGCGCTCCACATGTGGATCAAGTATTACTGGTTCTGGCTATAGTACTGGTTCTTCCTCTTGAGGCAGAGGTTCTTTATTGTCTACTTGAAATTCAACATTCTCTTGGCGTTATTGCCTTAGTTGCTCTCGAAGTTTCCTCATCTCCTCTTCTTAAGCTTGGAGTCGTTGTTGCAAGTTAACTATAAGATTACATAGGTCGAGTGCTTCGGGTACATTTATTGGACTGGCTTGTGGTCTTCCTTTTCCTCTTGCTATTTTTTTTTTTGTTTTTAGTTGACTCCTATTAGTTTAGGCTATTATAAGTTATCTCGACTTTTTTTTAAAAAAAATGGGGCTTAACTAATGTCCTCCACTTGTTACAAATTAAAGGAAAATAACTACTACTATCTAATCCCCACCCTACTCGATTAAGGATAATAGGTTTTTACGCCTACCCCTAGTGTGACTCGAACCTACAACCAAGATCCTAGGTAGTAGGTGCTCTTACCACTTGAGCCAACCTACTTCATCTAGTTATCTCAACTTTAATTATGAGGAAAAATTATAAATTAAGTAATAAGACATATATTCTTTCATAATTATATTATTTCATTAATTAAAGTACAAGGTAAGAATATATAAACATTTCTAGTCTACTCTATACTTAATATTTCCTATTAGTATTTGAAGGTTCACTAAGGTTTTCTTCTGGATCCTCTTTAGAGTCTTTCTCATTATCATTAGTGTGTCTTTATCCGGTTGACGTGGTTCTCTCTGCATCTATTCGCAGTCATACCCTTATTTTCTCTTCTCCTAGGTCTTCTTGTTGGAAAAGTATTCTTGTGGCATTCCCGCGAGATGATCCTTCAGCCATACTCTGTTTCATTTTCCTTCGATATTCCTCTTCCGCATGAATTACCTCTGAACTAATGCGTTCAAGATTGATATCTATAAATGGGTTCTGCATGCGTCTTTGGATGTGACTTGGGACTCAATTCTAATAGGTCATAAGCAGGATTCTATTAGGCCATCTTGGAGGGAATAAGTGAACAACTTCCTCAGAAAAACAGATGTTATATTCTTCTATAGATTTGCTCGGTCAAGATTTCCATCTGTTTCTCACAAAGTCGAAAGCTCGTTCTTATAATTGCGTCTCTGTTGTCGAAATCTCTATTAGATTGTTATGGTATTCTATTTGTGAAAAGCGTACTATGATTAATCTACAGAATGTTTCCCAACTCATAATGTAATAGTATGACGACCATACTTTTCGGACCGTTAACTACTTATTTTCTTAGATTATTTAGAAAAAAGAAATTTAGATACTGAAAATTCATGATAATTTTTTTTATATACTTTTATTTCTTTTTAAGAGATTTATATTCATAACTAACAATTTACTTAAATTTTGAAAACAAGTAAATGCTTCTCAATGTTTAAGTACCCTTTATTTAAATTTGATTATAAACTTTTTATTAAGGTGATTTAAATAATGCGCAACCATAAATAGCTCCCAGGTGAGGAGAGGGGTCACATACGGATCACTTAAGTCCCAAGCTCTCCTTAGATAGTTTAGATCTTTTTGACAGAACCTCTTGTGTTTTGCATTTATTTAAATCAANCATGGTCATAATCTTAACATACTTTTCCTCAGAAATCCTCACTTAGAGGAGGTCGGTCTTATTTTCCCTCAGATATCCTCACCTAGTAGAAGTTGGTACGACACTTTTAAATTCTTTATCTTATTTAGTCTTTTCTTAATATAAGTGTGTACGCTTCAATGAACCCAAACTTATATTCAACTGTCATAGCATTTCCTTTGTTAAAGTATGTTGAAGTATTTTCATGATAATATTGTAAAGTAAGCATACATCATTTTTTATAGCATAGGAAAAGTATCTTTATAAGTATATATTATACATAGGCTATGCAATAATAATATAAAGGTAAGTTAACACATGAAATTAATTCAAATATATCATACTGTAAACATGAAATATTTTCAACCATCCATGCCATAGGTGAAATTGTACTTACCTCGTAATATGATTGTCCTCGTTCTACTTATTAATTACGTACGTCTAGATCGAAGTTTGCTGTGACGTATACATACTCTATTTGTTAGAGAAATTTAAAGTGGCCTTATACTGTTTTTTTTTAACTTCTAATTACTTAGTGGGCTTAAAACATTTAAGACTCAGTCTTGATCCAGCATAAAACTTCATATTTGAGAAACAATGTCATGTTATATTCATTGACTAATTTATACTTTCACTTAGATGGATGAGATTTGGTTCTCCTTAATCTTGATCATAATGATCTTTTAAATCTATCAATAATTTGGTTGTTCATTTGATTAATATCATCTTAAATCAATTAAGTTTCCTTAATTATATTTCTTTTCATCAAATACTTTGAATTATTTTTTTATTAATTTCTTTATTCGTAATTAAGGGTCATAATATGATAATTGAGTTGATCACACTAAGGGCTCTACAAATTTAAAATCTAAAATCATACTTGGACTAAATATTATTTGGTATTGATTGCGCTTTTTAGGCCTATCATTAAACTTAGACAAAATACAATTAGAGTTATACATTACTTATTTCCTATAATTGATTTCATGTCTTAAATTTAAGTAAATCTTTTCTTATCCCAATTAGAGATCTAAAATATTTTTTTTATATATTCTTATATCAAATTTCTAACCCAATATTTCAAGTTTAAAATTTTATATTTTTACCCATAATCTTAAGATTTCTAACACTTATACCCTCTTATGATAAATATTGAGTTATATCTTTTTTTTGGGTTAAAAACTCTTCTTTTATTTACTTTTACACTTCAAAATAGTATTAAAACTGCCTAAAATAACTTTCTCATATATTTGACCCATATTTTGTCAAAATTACACTTTTGATCCAAATATTCAAAGTTTTTGCATTTTAGTTCTTCCAACTTTTGAGCAAACATCTTTAATTTTTTGGAAAGCATTTCTGATGGATATAAAAAATCTGTTCTTAAGGATCTAAGTCTAAATCAATAAGTTTAGTTCATTTTCATATATATTTTATTTTAGGGCCTTACACTTAAAAATCCTCCACTTTTGTGTTTAGTCATTTTGATTTTACTATTATTATTATTATTATTATTTAGCATTTATTATTATGAAGTATTCATATTCAGAGGCTTAAGAAATCAACAAAATAAGTCTAAATGTAATATAAATTATATAACATCTAAAATAGGTCAAATATGTTATTACCTATTTATTCTTTTATATAATCACATAACAAGTAAAGTGAGGGAATAATTACCTTCCAAGTTTGAATTTTCTTTCTTACATCTCTACTACAAAATTTAGTGTTCTCTTTTCTTGATTATAATTATTAATTTCTAGAGTCGATGGGTAAAATATTATAGTTCTTTTGGATTTGGAAGAAAGTGAGATAGAAAGAGTTTTTTTTTCTTTTTTGAGAAAAGATAATTTTGGCTAAGTAATTGAAAGGTTAAGCATGGATTTGAATTGCCAAATGAATGATCTATTTATAGAGCATCCATAGAAGGTATCCAATAATACATACTTTCATATTCCATTAAATAATCCAAGTATCATTATTATTAATTTGTCAATATATCTTCTTTTCCTACTCCATTACCTTATCTTTTACTTTATTTTTTTACTCATCTACTACTTTTGTCTCTAATCTTTCTTTTTTTCAACTATTTGGAATCCAATATCACTAGCTCCCAAATAAAGTCTTCACTATATTAATCTTGTTTATACCTTTTAAATTATTTTGGAGACAAAAGTTACTAATTAGTTTTGTCTATGTCTTCCACTTTGAATGATGGCCACTGATTTCCAAAGAGTATTTCTATTATCATATTCCTTTTTTCTTATCTTTTGAATTACCCACTAACTTTATCATTTTCTTTTTCTATTCCACTCGTTTAAAGTTATAACCTTCTTAAAGTAAAACTTTACTACTCTTCATCTTTTTCTATAACTTATTTTTCACCCTTAGATTGATCTGTCTACATAATTCTTTGTATATTTAAATCCTAGCTATTCAAATTATGGCATGGTACTATTTTGGTGCAACTATTAACTTTAGGTTATAAAATATAACAATTTTTAATGTAACATAAACATGTCACATTTTTAATGAGGTTATATTGATGTACATAGTATAATTATTGTAGAATCAATATATTATTAAGGAAAACTAACTTAGAATTTCTAAATTAAAATAAAGATTAATTATGGTTTTCTCACGTAATAAAATTTAACATTAAAATAATACTATACACATAATTTCAAGTATTTGCGAATATAAACTTATTAAAATTTGACATTAAGTTTATAATAATTCTACTAATATTGCAAGTCTAAGAATTCATTGGGGGTTACAAATAGTCATCACAAATGCTTAATAAATAGATTATGTGATGATAAGAGTTCAATAAAACATATATATTAAGAGACAATACAGCAAACTATATTTCTACATGATATGAAGCATGTAGACAGGTTCGTTTAAAGTCAAATTCAAAACTTTTTGACACATATTCGCATATACCAAATAAGATAATAGGAATAAAGCATTCCAATAATTATTTATAAGAGAGAATTAATGAAAACAGGATGAAAACGGGAAGCACACTCACCTACTTATCTTGTGATGGTCATTCAGTCCAACCAACTCAGTCTTCATCAGCCAGCACATCTCTTCCAAAATTGATGCCTTTAGATGTTCCTAATGGACTTTTTCAGTTTGAATTTTTTTTTTTTTTGTGTTATTTATTTTTTATTTGTACAAAATGAAGTGGTTGGGATGACTATAACAGGGGAATATGATTCTTATTCATAAACACTTTCAAGTCTGCAAGGTACATGATCTCCACAAATTTACAAATAAGACACACACCTACGAGCATACAGAAATATTCTTGAAAAACACACATCATTGTCATCACCTTTCAGATTTTATCACTCTTATTCAATCAGAAATGCACACAAATACGCTTACTGACCATAAATAAATATATATATATATATACAGATATGACAAACAATGTAATCTGTATAATACAAGGAACAACATATATGGATAGATACGATCGACAACAACTTCATGATCTGGGCTTCAGGCTTTTATTCCGGAGTAGATACCGGTGAACTAGTTCTGCAAATATTTATAAAAGAAAAATAAATAAATAAACAAAATAAAACACTACAAGCTTAAGAAATAGGAATAATTAAGATTTTTACAAATTCTTAGTACAACGTAAGTTTCATTTTTGAAAACTAAAAAGGGTTGTATGCAATTTCATAACTTATTCTGGTCTTGGAACTCTAAGAACCAACAAATCTATCCAACTAGATTAGTGTAAGCCTATAAGGTAACAACATATTGTTTATCGACAGAGGAATAAATATG
Source organism: Parasponia andersonii (assembly GCA_002914805.1). Classification (NCBI taxonomy): domain Eukaryota; kingdom Viridiplantae; phylum Streptophyta; class Magnoliopsida; order Rosales; family Cannabaceae; genus Trema; species Trema andersonii. The sequence goes on along the minus strand of JXTB01000201.1, from coordinate 99,147 downwards.
TAATTAACAAATATACATTTGTCCTCACCTAGTATCTTATTTTTTGGAATTTAAGTCTATCTTCAGATGACCCCAGTTCTGCTCGTTGGCTTGAATGTAAGTCTCCAATTTAGGGCAATCAGCAATCGTCAATTCCAATGGCGGAGAAGTTAGACTGTGCATCCCGTTGGGCAGAGACAAAAGCCCTGGACATCCCCTAATGTCAATAGTCCGAAGTGATGTTGCATACTGCAACCACTGCGGTAGTGATGATAAGTTGGGGCAATCTTCGAGAGAGAGGACTTGTAAAGTGCATGCACACCCTTGAAGCCACCGGGGGATGGCCACCATCTTTGGCAACTCCCAAAAAAATAGGCTCCGGATGCTTGACTTGCAGTTGGTTACTTCACTGCTTTCTTCTTCGTCATTATCAGTCAAGATGAGATTGTCGCACCTCTCAATGAAGAGAGTCTCCAATGCAGTTAGGCACCGAAAGCTACTAGGCAGAGAGGTGAGTTTTTTACATCGCGTGACACTCAAGTGGCGAAGAGACGTCAAGCGATCTATCCCATTCTTTTGAAAACACGTTGCTGTTGTAGTTATTAACAGACTTCGGAGGCTTATCAAGTGCTTTATGTCTTTGGGAAGCCCTTCCAGTTTGTTGCATTTGAAAAGCAATAGCACTTGCAGACTTTGCAGTTTACAAATGGAATTAGGAAGTTCTGTGATTTCTCTATTGCATGATAAATCGAGATATCTCAAATGCTTCATATTGCCAATGTAACTTGGCAACTTGTTGAAAGAGGAATCACTTAAATCCAACACCCGCATGTATTTGAATTTCGAAATGTAGTGCCTGTGATCGTGGAAGAAGGTGCTTGATGGTCCTATTCTATATCTTGGGAAAAGCATGGTTCGCAAGTTATTTAACTTGTCCAAACAAGTCAGAACTTCAGGAGTACAACTATATGTAATTGATAAGTGTCGAACAGTATGAGTAATTTCTTGCATAGGACTGGTTATTATGCAGCACTCGCTTTTAGCAATTGAGCAGGCAAGATCATGAATGAGATGATGGATACGGTACAATATTCCAGATGCCTCCTCCATATCGTCATCTTGAATGAAAGATCTAGACTGTAACTCATTAAAATATTGGTCACCAATTTCTTCCCAACTCTTATTTCCCCGATTAGGTGACTGGAGGACTCCGTGCCCCATCCAAAGGTAAATCAAGCGACTTCGGTCGAATATGCAGTCTTTCGGAAAAAGTGAACAATAAAGAAAGCACTGCTTCAAGTGAGATGGCAAATCATTGTAACTAAGTTGAAGTGCAGCTAAAACTTGATTCTCCTGATCTGGTCCTAGTTTCCATATCTCATTATCTCTCACATACGTCCACTCTTTTTCATCAAATTTCGAAAACAGTAAGCTCCCTAAAGTTCTCACTGCCAATGGAACCCCTTTGCAATTTTCTACAATTTTCTCACCGATTTTAACAAGATTTCGGTGTTTCTCTTCTTGTCCTTCTTTAAAAGCATATTGTTTGAACAAAGACAAACAATCAGATAGAGCAAGAGCTTTCAAATTATAAGCGTCAACAGTACCCATAATATTTGCAACAGAATCTTTACGTGTTGTCACTATAATTTTACTTCCAGGGGCTCCATCCATCAAGAAATTTCTCAACTCAATCCATTTGGAACGGCTTTCATTCCAGACGTCATCTAAAACGAGCAAAAATCTTTTGTTCCTCAAACAATTTTGAAGGTTCTCTTGAACTTGATCATCAGTTAAACTTTCCGGTTCTTTGAAAATCACAGAAGTTAGAATCTGTTCAGTTATTCTGGGAACATCAAAATCTTGAGAGACGTGCACCCACAATCTAAGATCAAAATGACTCGTCACACTTTCATCAGAATAAACTAGCTTTGCAAGCGTGGTCTTTCCCAAGCCCCCAATCCCACATATAGGAATAACAGAGATGTTAAGATCCTGATCGTTTTGCTCCTTTAAAAGAGCTATGATCTGTTCTCTGTCATAATCTCTGCCTACAATCTCTGAGGAAGGAACAAAGGAGTGCGTTTCATATTTGGTTGGAGAATTCTCCTCAGATTGTGTGGTGAGATTAAATTGATTTTTGTCAACGTCAATTTGAGCTAACCTTCTCCTAATCTCCTTAATTTGGTAACCAAGCCTACTGCGAAACACAGGTGGATTGGAGGACGAAAAGAAACGACGTACCTTTCCACCAATATTACCATATGTTTCAGCCACCTGCCTTCTTAGCCTTTCGCACTCTAATTCGTCCAGAACGTCCTCGGCGTCAAGAAAAACTTCCTTAAGCTGTCTCAGCCAAGTGCTCAGACGTTGGTTGCCGGCCTGCTTCGCTTCAGCATCTTTGACTACTTTTTCGATGTTGGACATGGTCCGTTCGAGACTCCGCAGCTCGCCCTTGATCCCGCTTGTCAAGATAATCTCTTCCTCAACGATGCGGCCTAGTTTCCCCAAGATTGTTTCTGCTACGAGTGAAGCTAATTCAGCCATGGTGTTGGTACACTTTTTTAAGGAAATTAATGCAATGATTGATCTGGTGGTTATTGGACAGAATACTACGGACTATGGTAAAAGGAAATTGATCAATATGGCATTCTATGTATGTGAATATGGATATAGTTGATTAAGGCTAAATTATGAATATGAATATAGTTGATTAAGGCTAAATTATTATTCTTTTACGTTTTCATCAATGTTGCCCCGACATTGAATACAAGCATAGAATAGCTTTTCTTTGGAGTGTACGCGGCGAAAAACTCATTCGTTATTCTCAGCTGATTGGCCTCTTTATTATGACAGATTCGACTTTATATGAGCCTTTACTTGCTTGTTTTTCTCTCCTCAAAATAAGTTGACGGAAAAAGAAAATCAAATCAAATCAAATCCAGAACGAGCTTAAAAAAATAATTAAATAATTAAAAAAAAGGGGGGGAAAACTAGAGAAAACAGAGAAAAAGAAATAATTATGAAAATGATTAAGAAATGACATTATTCACAGAACACAAGTAAATTATTTTTCCGACCATGTTACTTCCGGAGATTTGGTCACTAAGTAGACACCTGAACTTCCATTCTTTTGGCAATTTAACAGTCAGGACAATAATTGAGAAACGACATAACATTGAAAATAAAGTCATTAGGTTGATAACAACATCAGCGAGAGAAAAAAGAAAAGTAAAAACAAAAACGACATTATTTGGAGAGAGAAAAAAAAAGTTTTATACGGCATTTACTTAGACAGGAATATGTCAGAAACGAAAAGAAAAAAAGAAACAACACTTTTAACACGACCCAAAAAACATAACAATATTAAAATAAAAATTGAAACACAATAACAACCTTGAGAAAAGAGAAAACAATTTGAAAAACTACTAGAACTAAAAACAATATCAATATTGAACAGTAAGTCCAATGAAATAAAACTTGGTATTTGGTTTAAGGAATTGATGAGTATAACCGAGGGTGAAAGTAATTCTTCAAGAATCAAAGCACGTTGTAAACTGTATTTGAAAAACTAAGTTAGTTATAAAACTCATAATAAGAATTCCAATATTTGATTTTTACTACTTTCATTCATCTCGTCGTTAAATATAAGTTAATACTACATCATCGTTGCAATAAAGTTCCCTTCGAAATATAATGTCTCCACCAAGAAACCATGCTTGGAGGGGTGAGTTTTGGTTTTATTGATGACAAATATAGATATTGACAAAATTCGTCCAACTTCAAAAGAACATCCAGAAAAAATCCCACATAAATAATAGTTATCATGGCGGCAATGAAAAGATTATCCAGAGAACTTGTTTAATAATAAATGAGGTGCATAATTCAAAGATGAATTTGTTCTTCTTGATTATGAAAATATAAATACTTAAAAAATGAAAATATAAATACTTAAAAAGTTGATCGTTGTGAATTATTATATAACAATTTATATTTTATATAGTTAGTTTTTAATATTTAGATATTTTATAAGATTATCGAAGTTTATATGAATTTTGGATATTTATTAGAACTTAATTTTTCTTTACTTTTATGGTTTATAAATAAATATTTTGTATATTTATAAGATTTTACATATGCGGCGCACATACATGATAAGTACGATATGGAGCCAAACGTGCCTTTTGCATCTAATTTATTTACTCCAACTTATACAGAAACATCTATGTTTGTTCCACGTAATATTGCCAAAAAATGACATATACAAGTTAAAGTTTACGTACTTTATGCTATTAATAGGACATTTATTTATTTTGGCATGACGTATCAAAGCACCTCAGAAATCCTTTCCAATTCCATATAATTAAGAAATCTATTCCATTATATTAGTTGAGAAATCAGTCCTTCCCAATTCCATATAGATAAAAAATCTATTCCATTATATTATTTAAGAAATCACACACCTCTTTTGCTAATTGACACAATTAACACACTGAGGCTAATCAAAATTTTCGAAGTATATACCACCGATGGTGGTTGGTGGTGGCTTAGTGTGCTTACTCAGAAGTCTGACATCTATGAGATCGAGAGTTCGAGTCGTGGTATGCTTGGTGCAGGGCAGTTTCCCTATTTCCTATTGCAGGTAATGACCCTCTAATGTGTGAGTCTCTGAAAAATCATTGGGGTATTTTGTTCTTCATAGCTGAGCAGATTACAGGGCGTTGAACAAATCAACAATTGCAACTCACCAACCAGTCGCAATAAGAACAGTGAAAAGGCAACTACAATAGGAATAGTAAAAAGGGAAGCCGCAATAAAAATAGTAAAAAGGGCAGCCGCAATAGTAATAGTGAAAAGAGCAGCCGTAATAGCAATAGTAAAAGATGGTATTCACACCATTTTTCAAGTTCTATAAATACGGAGGGCTTCATCACTTGTTTAGCATCCCATTCTAAATCCTCTTCCTTTCTAAGAGAGAATTCAAGCCTAGGAATTCCTCTTAGTGTCCCACTGGTTTTCTCCTAAATTGTTTAGAGAGAATATTTTCTCCTATTTCAAGAGAGAGATGTTCATTTGTTCTCTCCTTGTATTTAGAGAGAAGTGAGTTGTAATCTCCTTTTCATAGTGAAATTCTTCACAGCCTTATCCATGGACGTAGCCTAAATTAGGTGAACCACATTAATTCTTTTGTGTGCCTTATTTTTTTCATTTTACCCAAATTTTCTCAACTCGTATTTTAGCTATGTGTTATCGCTTCCGCAAAGCCGATCTCCTAACAGTGGTATAAGAGCCATTGGTTGGAGTACTGTTCACATATATGACTATTAACATATACAACACTGTTCACGTATACGGTACTATTCACGTATACGGTACTGTTCACATATAGTGAAACGGTGGTAACTGAACAAATCGTGGTGAACAAAAACGACGTCAAAATTCAATATTGAGAAGTTTAATGAGAGCAATTTCTCTTTATGGAAAATGAAGATAAAGGTAATCTTAAGAAAAGATAATTGCCTAGCAGCAATTGGGGAAAGGCCTACTGAGATTACTGATGACAAAAGGTGGGACGAGATGGATAGCAATGCTATCGCTAACTTACATCTAGCACTAGCAGATGGAGTCCTGTCGAGCATTGAGGAGAAGAAGTTAGTCAAGGAGATATGGGATACACTGACAAAGTTGTATCAGACCAAGTCTCTTCACAAAATTTTCTTGAAGAGAGGGCTTTATACCCTTTGGATGGCGGAATTAACAACGGTGACCGACCACATCAACACTCTCAACACTCTATTCTGACAGCTCACAATAATGGAGCATAAAATAGAGGATAATGAATATGCAGAAATCTTACTTCAGAGTCTACTTAATTCGTATGATCAACTCATCATAAATGTGACCAGGAATGCTACAACTATAGTTTTTAACGATCTTACAGCTGCTGTTCTCGAAGAAGAAAATCGGCGTAAGAACAAGGAAGACAGATTAGCAAGTTCACAGCAAGTAGAGGCTTTGATAATGTGAGGGAGATCAACAGAACGTGGCCCCAGTGGGAGTCAGAGTCATGGTAGATTGAAGTCAAGAAGTAAGAAGAATGTCAAGTGTTATCACTGTGGCAAGAAATGGCACGTCAAAAGGGAGTGTTGGTAATTCAAGAATAATGGAGATTCCAGAGGGAAGGACCCCGAGTCATCAAATACTCAGGGGAATGTTGCAAATACTTCAAATGATAGAGAAATCCTGTATAGTGAAGCAGCAATAATTTCTAAGGACAAACGGCAGCTCACTGATGTTTGGTTAGTGGATTCGGGAGTAACATGGTACATGACTTCTCATAGATAATGGTTTCACACATATGAATCTGTCTCTGGAGGATCTGTATTCATGGGTAACGATCATGCCTTAGAGATCGCTGAGATTGGTACTATCAAGATAAAGATGTACGATGACACTATTCGTACTATTCAAGAGGTGCGACATGTGAAGGGCCTGAAGAAAAATTTATTTTTTTTGGGACAATTAGATAACCTTGGTTGCAAAACTCGTGTCAAGAATGGGATCATGAAGATTATGAAGGGCGCGCTTGTGGTAATGAAGGCAGAGAAAATTGCAGTGAATCTATACATGCTTAAAGGAGATACACTGATGGAAGCTGAGGCATCAGTTACTTCAACAAATTCTGGGGAAGAATCAACGATGATGTGGCATCGTAAGCTTGGCCATATGTCGGAACGAGGCTTGAAGATTCTCTCTGAATAAAGGTTGCTTCCTGGTCTCACAAAGGTTTCTTTACCCATTTGTGAGACACATGTCACAAGCAAGCAGCATATATTGAAGTTTAGAACATCTAGTTCTAGAAGTAAAAATGTTCTAGACTTGGTTCACTCTGATATTTGGCAAGAATCGGTAATGTACCTAGGAGGAGCTAGATACTTTGTATCTGTTATTGAGATCACTCCAGGAGATGTTAGGTGTATCTTATCAAGAGAAAGGCAGATGTGTTTTCAGTCTTTAAAATATTCAAAGCACGGATAGAGCTTGAATCTGGAGAAAAGATCAAGCATTTAAGGACGGACAATGGAGGAGAATATACAAGCAATGAATTCAATAACTTCTGTCAATAAGAAGGTATCAAGAGACAGTTCACAGTGGCGTACACTCCTCAACAAAATAGAGTGGCAGAGCGGATGAACAGAACCTTGTTGGAAAGAACAAGAGTAATGTTGAAAGTTGCAGGTCTACCCAAGACATTCTGGGCAGAAGCAGTCAAAATCGCCTGTTATGTGATTAATCGATCTACATCAACAGCGATTGATCTGAAGATATTGATGGAGATGTGGACTGGTAAACCAGCTGATTATTCTCGTTTGCATATGTTTGGATGTCCTGTGTACGTGATGTACAACGCTCAAGAAATCACAAAACTGGATTCAAAGTCCAGAAGGTATATACTCTTGGGATATGCTGATTGAGTCAAGAGATATCACTTATGGGATCCCACTGCCCATAAGGTTGTCATCAGCAGAGATGTGATATTTGCAGAGAATAAACTGCAAGAGAAGGGAGACGATAGCAGACCAGAAACTACTACAGTTCAGGTAGAAAAGAGTACTGAAGATTCAAATTCTTCTGAAGTAGCACCAGAGTACGAAGTAGAAGAATCAGTCGAGGAAGAGGCTTCTGAAATTCGTCGGTCAACTCGTGAGAGAAGAACACCAGCATGGCACTCGGATTATATCACTGAGAGCAATATTGTATACTGTCTTCTAACAGAGGATGGAGAGTCAACAACTTTCTATGAGGCTACCAAAAGCCCGGATGTATCCCTATGGATGACAGCAATGCAAGAAGAGATTGAAGCCCTTCACAAAAACAAGACATAGGATCTTGTTTCTCTACCATAAAGAAGGAAAATTATTGGCAACAAATGGGTCTACAAGATCAAGCGTGATAGCAATGATCAAGTGGAGCGGTATCGTGCGAGATTGGTGGTAAAAGGATATGCTCAGAAAGAATGTATTGACTTCAATGAGATATTTTCACCTGCAGTTCGACTAACAATAGTTAGAGTAGTTCTGGTGATGTGTGCTACGTTTGACCTACATTTAGAGCAGCTAGATGTAAAAACTACTTTTCTTCGTGGAAAACTTGAAGAAGAGATTTATATGCTCCAATCATAAGGTTTTGCTGAAACAGGCAAGGAGAACTTGGTTTGCAGGTTGAACAAATCTCTATACGGTATCAAACAGGCGTCGATGTGTTGGTATAAGAGATTTGATTTCTTCATCATAAGCATTGGGTACAACAGACTCAGTTCAGACCACTACACATACTTCAGGAGGTTTGATGAAGATAGTGATTTCATTATCTTATTATTGTACGTGGATGACATATTGGTAGAGGGCCCCAACAAAGGTAGAATCCAAGAATTGAAGGCACAGTTAGTTAGGGAATTTGATATGAAGGACTTGGGACTAGCAAACAAGATTCTAGGGATGCAAGTTCACCGAGACAGAGGTAACAGGAAGATTCGGCTTTCTCAGAAGAATTATTTGAAGAAAATCTTGCGCCGCTTCAATATACAAGATTGTAAGTCGATTTCTACCCCACTTTCTGTTAACTTCAAGTTATCCTCTGGGATGTGTCCTAGCAATGAAGCAGAGAGGATGGAGATGTCTCGAGTATCATATGCATCAGTAGTGGGAAGCCTAATGTTCACTATGATATGTACAAGACTAGACATTGTACAAGCAGTGGGAGCGGTTAGTCGATATATGGCGAATCTTGGTGGAGAGCATTAGAATGCTGTGAAGAGATGAGATACATCAAAGGAACCTTAGATGCTGCATTATGTTACGGAGGATCAGAATTTACTGTCACAAGATATGTTGATTCAGATTTTGTAGGTGATCTTGACAAATGAAAATCTACTATAGGCTATGTGTTTACTCTTGTAAAAGGAGTTGTAAGTTGGGTTTCAAAATTGCAAACTGTTGTGGCTTTATCTATAATAGAAGCAGAATACATGGTAGCTACACAACCTTGTAAAGAGACTATTTGGATTTAAAGGTTATTAGAAGAGCTCGGGCACAAACAAGAAAATATTCCTCTATTTTGTGACAATCAGAGTGCCTTGCACATTACAAGGAATCCAGCCTTTCATTCCAGGACAAAGCACATTAGCGTTCAATATCACTTTGTTCGAGAAGTAGTAGAAGATGGAAGTGTGGACATGAAGAAGATTCACACAAAGGAGAACCTAACAGATACTTTAACCAAACCAAGCAACACTGACAAGTTCCAATGGTGTAGATCCTTATATGGCCTAGCAGAAATATAAGTAGCATGAAGAATTGACAAGGGAAGAAAATAGAGATTCATCAAGTGTGAAGACATGATTAAAATCAAGTTTTCAAGTAGGAGAATGTTGAACAAATCAACAATTACAGCTCACCAACCAGCCGCAATAGAAATAGTGAAAAGGCAGCCACAATAGGAATAGTAAAAGGGGAAGCTGTAATAGGAATAATAAAAAGGGCAGCCGCAATAGCAATAGTGAAAAGAGCAGCCGTAATAGCAATAGTAAAAGATGGTGTTCACACCACCTTTCAAGTTCTATAAATACGGAGGGCTTCATCACTTGTTTAGCATCCCATTCTAAATTCTCTTCCTTTCTAAGAGAGAATTCAAGCTTAGGAATTCCTCTTAGTGTCCCACTTATTTTCTCCTAAATTGTTTATAGAGTGTGTTTTCTCCTATTTCAAGAGAGAGATGTTCATTTGTTCTCTCCTTGTATTTAGAGATAAGTGAGTTGTAATCTCCTTTTCATAGTGAAATTCTTCACAACCTTATCCGTGGACGTAGCCTAAATTGGGTGAACCACGTTAATTCTTTTGTGTGTCTTATTTTTTTTATTCTTCCCAAATTTTCTCAACTCGTATTTTAGCTGTGTGTTATCATTTCCGCAAAGCCGATCTCCTAACACGGGGACCACAATGCACTATTATCCTATTATTGGTCTCTATTAATTAGGCTCCTAATATGAAAATGAAGTAGATTGAGTGAGAAATGTGAAATAGGTCACTTGATTCTTCTTTTTTTTTTAACTTTTTTTAATAAAAAATGAAAAAAAAAAATTCAAAAGTATATGAAAGTGTCTTTATCTTTTGTGGACTTGGATCTCCTGTCAAAATTGTCTGTCCATTATTCTATTCGTCCAAATATAAAGGGGCATGTCATTAAATAGTTCATTCTCCCACTTCCATCTTCCAAGAGCATTACTGCTTTAAAGTTTTTTCTTCTAAAAAGAATTAGCGAAAGCACGCCACAAGTTAGGTAAAACGCGTGATTCTCTGCCAACTCTTTCTCAAATTCATTGTTTAACTTAGGGTATATTTATTATAGGATTCGAATCATATTCTATAAATTAAAAAATAATTTTTTACATAAAAATTATTTTATCTTTCTAATTTTCTACAAATTTTCTACATAAAACAGATGGACAAAATAGTAGATAGACAATATTGACAAAGGATTGAAGTTCATCTTTTATATATTAAGAGTCCAAAAAAATGAAGTGGTTAAAAATGACAATTATAGGATAACACAGTCTTAGTGGTAAATATTTTTAAGTTCTCCACAAATTTATGAAAGAGATAGATGCGAGCAAGTGCATATCAATTTATACAAGATAATGCTAGAGATTCCATCAATTTATTATCTCGTATTTTTAATACCACGTGATATAGTATATAAGTTTTTGTAGTTTAATTGGTGAATTAAAATTTAATAATATAAATAAATTTAAGTAGTATCATCTAATTGAATGCAAATAGCTTGCATGTTATAATAAGTTGTAATAAAAATATATATTGAAATGAGAGGTGAAATTCTTAACCTTATCCATTTATGCCTAGAAATATTATTGAAATGTACACACATCATGCAATTAATTGACCAGACATGTATGTATGTGTGTGTATATATATATATATATATGTATAGTAGCGAACACGTAGACAAACAATGTAATTAATTACAAGGAACAACATAAATGGCAACCACCGACTACCAACTTCACGATCTGGTTAGACTTCATTTAACTTCACGCTTTTATTCCAGAGTAGATGCGGGAGGTAGTGCTGGAAATATGTTAAAAAATAAGACTAAATAAAACATTACAAGATTTAGAAAATAGGAATAGAAATAACTTAATAATTTAAACATTTTTCTTTTAACTTAAGTTTTGTTTTCATAAGACTTGCAAGTAAATTCATAACCCATTCCTACTGGCTAGTACTATTCTAAAAATTACAGATTATCCACAAGATTAGTATAAATATAATTTATAGGCAGAGGAAAAATTATTATTATCAGTTAAATAAAGCTAGAAACACGCAATAAAATGTAATATAACCGATGTACAGTTGTCCCCACCTAATCTTCTTCATGAATATTAATGTGCAGATGTTTCCAATCTTGCTGGTTGGCTTGAATGAAAGTCTTCAATCCAGGGCAATTAAAAATCCGCAATTCCGGTGGTGGCGGAGAGGTGAGGTTGCTTACCCCGTCGGGCAGAGATAAAAGCCATGGGCACTTGATAATGTGAATGATCTTAAGTGATGTTGCTTCTTGCAACCACCGCGATAGTGATATCAGGTTGGGACAATCATTGATAATGAGGGCTCTTAAAGTGCTTGCACAACCTTGAAGCCACCGTGGGAAAGCCAACATCTTTGGCAACTGCTCAAAATACAACTTCCGGATGCTTATTAACTTGTAGTTGCCTGCCTTCTTCTTCCTCATTATCAGTTAAGATGCGATTTGGAGATTCTCCAATGCAGTTTCTTGTAACCGAAAAGCAGTAGAACTCTGCAGTGTACAAATGGAATCAGCAAGTTGTGGAATGAGGAATATCTTAAATCCAAAAACCGTAAGTATTTGAATTTCGATATATAGTGCCTGCGATCAACAAAGAAGGTGCTTGAATCTCCTGTTTCATAAACTGGGAGAATTATGGTCCGCAAGTTATTTAATTTGTCCAAACAAGTCAGAATTTCGGGAGTACAGCCATATGTAATTGACAAGTGTCGAACACTTGGTGAAATTTCTTCCGTATGACCGGTTACTATGGAGCACTCATTTTTCGCAATTGAGCAGGCAAGATCATGAGTGAGATAATGCATGCGGTAGCCTACTGTTAAACCGCTCCCATACCCGTAACATTCGCAAATTATAAGTTACAACAGTACCCGTAACATTCCCAACAGAATCTTTACGTGTTGTCACTATAATTTTACTTCCAGGGGCTTCCTCCATTAAGAAATTTCTCAACTCAATCCATTTGGAAAAACGAGCAAAACGTCCTCGGCGTCAAGAAAGACTTCCTTAAGCTGTCTCAGCCAAGTGCTCAGCCGTTGGTTTCCTGCCTGCTTCCCTTGAGCATCTTTGAGTACCTTTTCGATGTTGGACATGGTCCATTCGAGACTCTTCAGCTCCCCCTTGATCCCGCATTTTAAGATAATCTCTTCCTCAACAATGGCGCCTAGTTTCCCCAATAATTGTTTCTGCTACGACTGATGCTAATTCAGCCATGCCCTTCTTTAGGGAAATTAGTGTACTAGTTGATCTGTTGGTTATTAGACAGAATGACATGGACTATGGTAAAAGAAAATGACCAAGCACACAATATGATCAATATGTCATTCTATGCATGTGAATATGGACATAGTTCATTAGGTTGCATTATGCTTTACGTTTTCATCAATGTTGCCCAACATTGAATACAAGCAAAGAAATCTCTAAAATAATAGAATACAAGCATAGAATATTTGAATTGCTTTTATTTGGAGTGTAGCGACGAAAAAGTCATTTTTTATTCTTCGCTGGTTGGCATGTTCGACTTTATATTAGTCTTTACTTGCTTGTTTTCTCTCCTTCTCAAACCAAAAGTTGAAGGAAAAAGAAAATAAAATGACATCAAATCCGAAACCAAAGTAACCATAATAGAGGACAAAATAAAATACTTGGAGAACTACAGAAAACAGTGAAAAATTATTATGAAAACGACAGAAACCCCATTAGAAATGACATTATTCGGAGAACACAACTGAATTATTTTCTGGACTACTTAAGTTCACTAAGTTTTTAATTTTGGAAGTTCAACACCTGAACTTCCATTCTGTTGACAATTTAACAGGTCAGGGACAACACTTGAAAAAGGACATGAAGACTACTGAATAACAGTATCTAAAAAAAACGACAATAATGTGCAGAAACGACATCATTTGAAAAATGTCTTAAACAACATATACTTGGATAGTAACATGTCAGAGACGACCAAAAAAAAAATGGCAAAGACAACACTGATTTTTAACAGGTCAGGAACAACACATGAGAAAGGACATGACATTGAAAAAAACAGACATTTAGCTTGATAACGGCAGAAACAGAAAAAGATAACTGAATAACAAGATCAACAAAAACAACATTCATGTGCAGTAACATGTCAGAAACGACCCAAAAAAAAAAAAAAAAGGCAGCAACAACAGTGTCTTTTAACACGACAGCACCCACTCTCCCTTCCTCTACTAGACTCGATGGAGGAACAGTTAGATCACTTTTGACTGGATTAATAAGTATTCCACCTCATTATACAACAACATTCCTTTCCTGTATTTGCTAAACCCTTACTTTGCCACTGGTTCCCTCCGCCCAGCCTTGGACAGCTGGAACGGATCCGGA
>JXTB01000201.1:66810-80267 GCA_002914805.1 Parasponia andersonii | reverse complement strand
TTTGACATTTTTTGAATGTGTTATACAAAAATTTCTACTAAATTAATCTAGGTGACAAATGAATATTTTTAAAGAAACAAATTATACCTTCTACTACAGTATACATGTTTTACGAAATTTTTCGTATCATAAATGTATGAATATATTTATGAATTCTTAGCATTCACGCATATTCATACAAAATTTTTGCAAGTATTTTGCTAACTATGTTTATGACCATTTTTTCATGTAGTTTTTTTTAGAACTATCACAAAATTTATAACTAATAGTCACAAAAAATTCACACAACTATTGTAACTATGAGATGTGTTTGAAATGGGCTTTATACAAATATGACCAAAATTTGAGCCTAATTTAAGTAAATATCTCTTTTATCAAACGTAATAATAAAATATCTGGTATATATATTTATATACCAAGCATAAAATTTTATATATTAAGTATAAAAAATTATATACCCAGTATATTTCAATACAATAACTGAAATTAATAGATAAACATATCTACCAAATATAAAAGTATATATATACCTGGACATTTAGGTATAAAATTTAAAGAGTAGACATTTATTTAATTAAGTTTAAAATATTAGTCATCCACCTAAATTTTTCGTCTGAAATTTTCCTTCCAAAAAAAAGTACTAAACACTATGATAATGAAATCAAAAAAAGTACTAAACACTATGTGTATCATCTCCATTTTTCCAAATTCTAAGTACTATGTTCAATCTTTTGTTCTTCTAAAATTAGAAAAGTATCACCTCCATTTTTCAAAATAAGAAAAACAAATGATATGCCATGTGTACCATTTTAGTCAAAATTTTAATAGAAAATATCTAAAATACCCTTACAATATCTCAAAAATATGCTACTAAACACTTCTCCAATGTCTAATTATTCAATAAATAAAAAACAATCACACTTTTTGTTTTAGAATATAAAAAATCTTAAGATGATGTGTTTGTTTGACAATAGTAGTATTTAAGACATTCTTTTTTTTAAGAGTTGCTTTGATATTAATATCCGAAGTATTGTTTAGAAGAAAAAAATTCATACCAAATTTTTTACCAAAAAGAGATGCAGGTTACTTTTTTTTTTAAATCTTAGAAAATAGAGATTATATTTTTTGATTTTCAGAGAATATAGAGTTAAAATATGATATTTATGCATAATAGTAGAAGGACGTGTGACAATAGAATGGAAAAAGTACACGAACACTTATCTTCTTAAACATATTTTCATAAATATCCTTTTTTTTTATTTCATAAATTCCTATTTTATACCTACTTTTTGGGAATTGTATACGACAAGTATTTTATAAATAAAATACATACCATGGTATATATTTTATAAATAAAAGTTATACCTAAAAATCGATGTATATTTTAAAATTTATGCCATAAGTATAAATTCACATTATAAATGTAAATCATAGGTAAAAATATATATCACGGTATATATTTTATAAACAAAAGTTATACCTATAAATAAAATATTTTCTAAATAAAATATATATCACAGTATATATTTTGTAAATAAAAGTTATACCTAAAAATTGATATACATTTTAAAATTTATGCTATATGGATACATTCACATTTCAAATGTAAAATATAGGTAAAAATTTATATTATAAATATATACCACATAAATTTTAAATATGAAATGTTTTAGTATATACCAAAAAATGGGTATTTTTGAAATAAATAAGAAAATAAATATTTGTGAAATAGAAGACACGAAAATTAATATTGTGTATAAATTTCTCCAACAAAACTGCCCTTAATAATTATAGAATATGTGGAGCAAGTGTAAACTATTATCTACCAATATTCTGAAAGGTAAGAATATAGATGATATCAAATGACAGGAGAAAACTTGAGAGAGGATATATATATATATATATATATATATATATATAGAGGACCAATTTAGTATATATATTTTTTTAACATAGTTATTCCGTATTTTTTTTAGTTATTAGATCATTATTTAACAAATATAATAATTTGAGTAATTAAATTAAAAAAATATATAAATACACATAATTTTATACTCTTTCTTTCTCTCTCTATCTTTTTATTATGAGAAGGCATGTAAATAATATGATGTTCATTTTTATCGGATTAAAAATATACTTATAAAAAAGGAAAAAAAAAAAGAAAGAAAGAGTACCTGTTGAACTGTGACTCTATATAAGACTATTGAATGACATACAAGAGTTTAGGGCTGACTTTCTTGATAGATAATTTTTTTCTTTTTTTTTTCAAGGTAATAAATTTGTTATTATAAAATGGTTATCTTTACAATAACATATTAAATTGGAAGACGAAATTCTTCTAATAGATAAGCTATTTCTCTAATTCTAAGACTACCCTAGCCAAATTAAATGTAGCTGGTTGACTATGACATAAGAAAAAAAGGAAAAAAGGAAAAAAATAAAGATAACCATAGAGAAATATAAATAATATAGAGAAATGTACTCCAATAAGGGGAGACACCAATAAGGAGAGACAATAAACTCCCAATAATTGGAGACAATAAACTCCCGACCTAGGAAGATAATAAACTCTATAAAACAGAGACAGTATATTTGTCATCATTCTTAATGATTTCAGAAAACAGATGATGGGTCAACGCTTAGTCTCATTCGTCATTAATATTTCCTCGTAGAGAAAGACAAAGCATTAGTGGGATTATAATTTCTATTGATATTATTGTTAATGATAAAGAATGATAAACCATATATTGTATTATAGTATTTGAAGAAACAAGAACTTGAAAATATAAAAAGACCAAAAACGAAGAAATATTGATAATAGAATGTGTAAAGAATTTCTACAATTTAATTAAAAACTACCATATTCAATTATTTAGTAAAAGCACAAAGAAAAAGAAATTATCAACAGAAAAGAAAGAAGAAAAGAGAAAAGACAGAATTCAAAACTGAAATAGAAAAGCCAAGAAAATGACAATTAGCACGAAAACTAGAAATTTTCAAGAAAACTAAAATCAGCTAACTTATTCGCTTAAGAATCTTGACTTTCAAAATATATTAAATTATGGTGAATCTAATAATATCTCCTACTAAAACAATTTGACATATTATCGCGGGGGTTTGGTCCATTTGGATAGTGGGCAAAACTTTTCCCTTTTGATCTTTTGATAGGCTTTATGATTATCTTCTTGATTGACTCATTTAAATTATGTTTGTCACAAAAGGCACATTTATTATTATTATTTTTCCTCTAATCAAACAATCATTTTTTATAGCCATTTTTTTCAACATCCGCAGTCCGCAAAATCCATTATTTTTTGAATAAATTAATGTGATATTGTTCTTTATTGGCATGGGAGACATCTAATAAGAAGTTTTTAAGTTGAATATAAAACGTTTCAATGATTCAAAGTTAATAACAACTTTTTTTTGCTCTGTTATGTGTTATCAATCATTTTTAGAGGTCAAATATTATAAAATACAAACTAGGTCCCTTATTTTTTTTTTCCATTTTATTATTTTTGATTATATAGATGTTCTTAAAGTGAAAATGTTTAACGGATATGATAATCTAATATCAAGAGAGAATTTTTTATTTATTTTATTTTTTCTCGAGGAGAGATTTGGAAAAATAGTGAATGCATTTCAAGAAAGAAAGAAAGTATCGGACAAACAAAATGCTCTATCGGTTCGATCGGTGTAACACTCCCTAACTTAACTATATGACTATATAGGTCAAATTAGGAAGTATTATTCTTTTATAAACCATAACTTTAGTTTTATTAAAAAATGTGGGTCAATTTATACTTTTCAAACTGTAAAACAAAAGAAGCTATATGACACTACTTTCTGTAAGGGTCTTTACAAAATGTACAATCATAAAGCATATTAGTTTATCTTGCCATCTACATAAATATTTACAAACAAAATATCGAATTACAAAGAAAATATCGCCCATAAGTCAAACTCGTCTATATCTGTATAACTATAGCGACAACAAAGCATGCTAGCCAACTAACAACTCTATATATTATATATCTCCTCATTTGTATCACAGGAACTAAATGAGCTAATGCTCAATAAATAAAGATCATGCATACTTGTGAATTTGTTTCATACATAAACTTCATTGAAATTTCCATTGTAAATTTCCATTGTACTCTTTCTTTTATAACTTTTCATTTTGAAACACTTTTCTTAGAAAATGTTTCTTTATAGAACCTTTGAGTACACTACAAAGTCGCGGTAGTCAGTAGACCTTGCCCACCTATATAAGAAGGAAACACATGGCCAATGCGAACTATATCTATCCAACGCAGACCGACTAAGTAATGCACCTAATATCTCATAGTATAATACTCAGTCCCAACAGTTAGTAAGTTGTGCCCACTTATGTAGGAAAGATGTTTGTGCAAACCATACTTACCTAATGCAGACCGACTAAGTAATGCACCTAATATCTCATAGTATAATGCTCAGTCCCAACAGTTAGTAAGTTGTGCCCACTTATGTAGGAAAGATGTTTGTGCAAACCATACTTACCTAATGCAACCAAACAATATACTTAAAGCATATCTCGTAAGAATCAATGGTACTATTTTGAATCCAATGCGTGAAAACTTCATTTCTTTGAAAATCATACTTAAATGATCATGTCATGCTTATGTCTTTCATAAATTTTACAACAACCATATGAATAACATAAGCATGTAGGAAATATCTTATATTTACTACTGTTCTTGTGATATAGTTAAAATAAATCTTTACTTACCTTGTATCCGATAGAAAAGATAATAAAAAAGGTCAGTATCCTTAAAAGTAAGTGTGCGAAGAACCTGGTATGGATTGTGATACACTTAGCATATGCAAATGATATTTACAAACTCTTGGAACACTAAACAAGGAAAAAAACTATTAGCCAAGAACTTATCGATACATGCCACATTCTAAAATTTATTTTTTATAAAATAGATAGGAAAGGTCAATTATGCTTATAGAATCTGATGTGCACAAATTAGTAAATTTAGTATCTCAACACATTCTTAGTTTCTAGGATAAACTATGTAACCTACGTTAAAAAAAACAACAACAAAGCCTTAAATATTTAATTAAATTACAATTGCTCCTCCACAATTAGCAGCTCAAAAAGTTCAATAATATTTAAGAGAATAAAGAAAAAACCAACAATGATTCATTTTAAGTTCAATTAACTTGTCTCCAAACCAAGTTGCTCATTTTGGTTCTTATTTGTAATTGGACAACATCTCTCCTTACCTCAAGGATATTCTCACAATGCCGATCAAGTTCATAAATCTGATAAAGATATTTAGTAAATAATATCCCGGACACACCACAGGAGGAAAACCAAACGAGCCAAGGGATTAAAACTAGCTGAATTTAGTACAAATTTTAGTTTCCAATAACTAAGTCAATTAGATTCAGTACTTAAGCATTCAAAGCAATCAAATAAAACATTAAGGCAATATAACAATCACCACTTAAAATTCCAGCAAGAAAAGATTAGAAAGACTTATTAAATCAATTGTACCTTTAAGGATTAATTGTACCATCTCGTGAGTCCTTTTAACTACAGAATTCTATTTATGTATTGTGGTGCTTCCGAACACTTATCTCGCCTTTAAGTAACAAAATAGTATCTGAAACAATATAGGTTTCACTCTAATATATTAGCTACAGCAATTAACTTAATATAATGACAAGCTAAGATGTGGTGGATACTAACCTTGACCACTGCGTTGCTTCACATGACTAGACTAATTTTCTTAGCACTTGGAAACTTTGCTATTATGGCTATATATATATATATATAGGTTGCCAATTTAATAAATATTTTTTTTATCTATGGGTATGTATTTTTTTTTAACCGTTGGATCACCATAGTGATCCAATAATTATAATGAAGTGTATGAAAAAACGTACATCATTAATGATCTTTCTCTATTTTATTTTTTATAATAAAAAAATATGCATCATTCGTCAAATTAATGCATATATAAAGAGCTAATCTAGGCCGGTGAAAAGCGAGTAAAGTTAATGGAGTTTTTTAATTAAGTAGAAAAAAATTGAGTAGATGAGGTGGTTTAGGGGATTGGTTAAAAATGAGGTGGTTTATGGGATTGGTTAGGCATTTCTTAATTTCTTTTTATGTGTCAAACTAATAAAGAAGCTACAGCTGACTCATTCCTTCCTACAAGATCCTATATACCCACTTGCACTAATTTAATAGAGTTTAGCTACGGCCACTATATACACATACCTTTTCCGATGTAGTACAAAGCAAAAATTAAAGTAATAAAATATATCATAGAATAAAACCATTAAATAGATACACTAAAACTCTTATAGACTATTCATTTTCTTTGCTTTTTTTTTTTCTTAGCACACAAAATAAGAAATTAATTGCACATTGAAACATTTAAGTAATAAAAAAAAATAAAGAAACTAATTTAAAGTAGTTAATTATTATTTATCCAAAAAACATTGTTAAGACATATGCACAATATATCACATTCATCACAATATGTTTTGCCATTTTTGCACACTAAACTTTCGTTTTGAGGTTACTGAATTTTTACATTATATTAGGACACTTGAAAATATTAGTATAATAATATAGATTAAAAATATTTAATAATTAGAATGAACAATATTAGTATAATAATATAGATTAAAAATATTTAATAATTAGAATGAACAATTTATCGTAAAATTGATACTAATTACTTGATACGTCTATTATGTAATATGAATATATTTATTATTAGGTGCACGTAAGAATCTCTTAAGCATCACAATGGGTAGTCCATTCGTTGCTCTTGTGAATCTTTTTCTACAATGGCCTTTCAAATTTTCCCGGAAAATTCAGCATTGAAATATCAAATTTTGCATCCTCTTCTTCTTCTTTCAAATCCCTGGGATCGGCGTCGCATAACCTTCCAGGGCCAATAGCGCGCTCGATTTCGATGACTAAGGGCTGCCTTGGGTTTGGGGCATGGTGGCGTTGAGACTTCTTATGAGTCGTCAAGGGGGCATCATCTTGCGGAGTTGTGAAAAAGCTTAACAGAGTAAGTTGGGACTTGGTTGGGACTTTAATTTTTCTTATTTGATCTATAGATGTAGGTAATTTTGTCTTGAACCACGTTAAATATTAGAGTGATTTTGGTGTGCGTTTATTGTTAAAAGCAAATCTTGTAATAAGAATTTCTTTTTCAGAAAGGGAGAGAGAGAGAGAGAGAGGGTTTTTCCAACAATTTAAACAATTGGACATTGATTCCAACAAACCATAGTGAAGCAAAAGCATGGATTACCTTACAATTTTGTTTGATTTATTGGGTTCTGCTTGATCAATAATCAACAATATTATCAAGTATGGTCATCTCTTTAAATGGTAAAATTCAAATATATATCATTCAACAACGAAAGGAAATGTTTAAGTACATCGTCACAAATATATATATATATATAGGGCACCAATCCGATAACTAATTGTTTTTTTACCTATACATAAGTATCAATTTGACTAATGAAAATTTAGCATGCATATTTTTTTATTGTAAAAAATAAGAGAAAAAGAGCATTAATGATGCACGTCTTTTCATACACTTCATTATAACTATTGGATCATCATTAGATGGTGATCCAACGGCTAAAAAAAAAATACCTACCCATAAGTAAAGAAAAAAAATACTTATTGGATTAGCAACCATATATATATATATATATATTTAACATCAAAAGAAAGATTTTGACGTTCTGAGTACATCATCACAACTACGTATAAACTTTGAACATGAGTATAATCGAACACTGCGCACACACAAACGGTAAAAGCCCCAAACAATTAACACAAATAGTCTTCTCTAGTTCAATATTTCTCTTCAAAATATGTACCCAACAAAAATCTCTAATACAAACAACCATGATACGCATAAACTATGGAAACTAATTAAGTAAAGCCCTTGATGAGAGCCCTCACCCATTCCTCTTTCTCCCCATCAGGAAGACTGAAAAATATGTTAATGATGGCAGTATTTTGGCAAATGAGGTAGGTGGCTTTAAGTCTCTCTGTCACCGTTAGAGTAGTGATCTTCATCAGCTCGTCATTAAGTCTCATGAATTTTGCATTAATTTCTTGAGAAAAACATTGTTTTAGACGATTCGTTGAGTCCCTTATTTCCCCAGCAATAACAAGTGCTGCTTCTTTAATTGCCTCCCCAATATCTCCAAAGCCAACATTTTCTGTCTTCTTCATTGACAAAACATCAGATGATGAGATTGGAACAATTTCTGGAGCTTCTGAAAAAGGCTTCGATTCGATGCCGCCGTCTGCGTCCTCCTTCTCATCCTCATCTCTTTCAACAGAATTCTTCCTTCCTAGCCTTTCATTACTTTCTTCTACTTCATCAGCCAGAACAATATCTAGACCCTTCATATTTGCGTCATCTTTACCAAAAATTATGGATAACTCATCATAGAATGGAAACGCCTTATCTCTAAATGGCTTTGCTTCGGGATGACTCTACAAATGTTAAATTTTGGCAATCAATAAGTTAAGGACTTCTATCAATACAATTTTGAAATTCACAATTAAAAAAGAGCCGTTTGTTATAGTTATAGCATGCTTTGTAGCAACATACCTGAATGTATGCATCCCACACTGTCTCCTTTGCAGTAACCATCTTTTCCTCCAAGTCCCAGCCAAAATCACTATGGTTTGGTCCAATTAACATTTCGCGGACAATGCGGAAAGATGTCTTTAAAATCTTTATCTGAGACTCAATCTGTTTTGTAGCAAGGTTAGATCCAGGCAACTTGGGTGCCAATAATCTCCTAATAGCTTCCAAATGACCAGTCTTGGGATTATCTTCAACTTTGTACTTTCCTTTACCATAAAACTCTGAAATGGTCTGGATAAGCTTGGTATTCTCTTCTTCAGTCCAAGTATTTTCAGTTCGTCTTAAATCTCCTCTACTTGATGACTCTTTCCTGAGACCAATATGATTGAAACCTTAGTGTAACTTTTGTATTTTTTTTAGTTTTCCTTTTCTTCTTGAGATTATACGTAGAGTAAGTGATGCAAAAACAACAATACACATATATACTTTGTACTACTTTCCATTCAAAAAGTAGAAAAGAAAAGCTGTTGACAATATACGTTTAACTTCTGTAAAAGTTTCTATTGAGTTGCACTTTAGATGACACGTTTCATGTACTCAAAAAGCCCGCAAGATTAGTATACAAATACCAACATGAAGAAGATTTGGCCTCACCTGCTCTGCAGCTCATGTTCAAAAGAAATCTTATAAGGCCAGTCTTCCGAGCTTGTCGCTTCAACATATTCCCTCAATTTAGGACACTGGAAAATTGCAAAGTGTACTATGGAGGTGAGGCGATGCATTCCTTCTGGTAAAGACAAAAGTTCTGGACATTGCATGATCTCAATTTCCTGAATCCACACCGCATTTGGCAGCCACACCGGAAGTCCTGTCAAGTTTGGACAATCATAAAGTCCTAAGAATTGTAGACTCTCTTCACATCCTTGAAGCCATTTGGGAAGAGCCAGCGCCTTCGGTAGTTCTACCAAGATGAGTTTATGGAGTTTTAAGGTACCAACATTTTTGTGTTCTTCGTAGAACAAAGACAGGTTCTTGCAATAACTAATCACAAGAGTCTTTAATGCAGTGAGGCAACTCATTGAGTCGGGCAAGCACAGCATTTCGTTGCAGTGAACTATCATCAGTGTTCGAAGACAAGTCAAGCATTGTATTCCATTCTCTGGGAAAATGTCCTGCTGTGTAGTTATCGAAAGAAACACAAGGCTTGTACCCAGATCCTTTATGTTTCTCGGTAGCTTTTCAAGTTCAGAACATCCTTGAAGATCTAAAGACTGCAGACTTTGCAGCTTGGAAATGGAGCCAGGGAGTTTGGTGAGTTTTGGATTCCAAGATAGGTTGAGGCTCCTCAGTCGCTTCATTCGACCAACGTAACTTGGCAACGTCTCAAAAGAGGAATTACTCAAGTCCAACATCTGGAGATTCTTATAGTTCTTGATCAGGTATTTGTTGAAGAAGGAAGTTATGAAAGCTTCCTCTGATAGAAGTGGGAAAACAATGGTTCGAACACCATTTAACTTTTTTAAACAAGATGGAAATTCATCCCCGCCACCTAGTTGTCGATGATCAATTGATAAATGTCGAACTCTGTCTCGAACATCTGCATCAGGACCTTTTATTATTAAGCACTCATTTCGGGAAACAAATAGTGCAAAATCATGGATGACATTAAGCATAGAAAATGAATAATACCATCCATGATCTTTCACATGATGAAAGAAAGATCTCGAACATAGTTCCTTGAAATACTGATGCCCAATATCTTCTAAACTTCTTTTATCATTT
Source organism: Parasponia andersonii (assembly GCA_002914805.1). NCBI lineage: Eukaryota > Viridiplantae > Streptophyta > Magnoliopsida > Rosales > Cannabaceae > Trema > Trema andersonii. The sequence goes on along the minus strand of JXTB01000201.1, from coordinate 69,852 downwards.
TTCTCCACTTTAAGGACTCCATGTGCTATCCAAAGCTGAATCAGTTCCAAACTGAAGATTTCCTTACTTTTTGGAAAAAGTGAACAATAGAGAAAACACCTCTTTAAGTGAAACGGCAAATCTTGATAGCTTAATAGAAGTGGAGCAAAACACTTATTCTTATATTCCTCGTGTTTCCATATCTCGCTTTCTTTTACATGTCTCCAAACTTGTTCGTTCAAATTCGAGTACAGTAGGTTCCCTAAAGTGATCACAGACAAGGGAACCCCTTCGCACTTGTCGTGAATAATTTCCTTAGCAATGCTGATAAGGTTCCGATTTTTTATGTCCTGTCCTTCCTCCGAAGCACATTTGAGAAACAACTTCAAAGAATCCTCATCAGTTAGGCCTTTCAATTGGTGAAGGGAAGTGGCTCCCATACGCTTGCCTACTTCTTCATTACGTGTGGTGACAATGATTTTACTTCCTTTGGAACATCCTCTTAAAAAACTTCTCAAATCTTCCCATTCATTCCGATCCACCTTCCAAACATCATCCAGAACAAGCAAAAATCTTTTCCCCTTTACGCAATCTCGCAGGCGAGTTTGCACCTGGTCATCTGTTAAATCATCGTTCTTTTTCCTCGTAGCAGAATCAAGCATCTCGTTAATTAATCTCGGTACATCAAAATCTATGGAGACAGACACCCACATTTTCACCTCAAACCAACGATCCACCGTGACGTCACTGCGAACCAGCCTAGTAAGCGTGGTCTTCCCCATGCCTGCAACACCACAAATTGGAATAACGGAGACTAATTGTTGATCATTACTGTTATCTGCCGCCTGATCAATCAAAAGATTTATTATCTTTTCCTTGTCATCCTCTCTACCAATAACCATTTTATCATCAATGAATGAGTAAACCTGCCTTGTGTTCATCAAAGTTTCACGTTTTACTTTTCTAGAGGTGAGACCAAAGCGTCCACAATCCTCAGCAAGTTTATTTAACCTCTCCCTTACATCCTTAACCATGTGTGCAAGGTTCAGACTATAAAAAAGTGGATTAGAGCGCGAAATGAAACGCCGTACCTTTCTACAAGTACTGCCATGTTCTTTCACCGATTTCTTGCGCTGTTCTTCGCACTCGAATTCATCTAGTACATCCTCAGCATCAAGAAAGACATCTTTGAGCTGTGTAAGCCAACTGCTTATCCTTTTGTCATGTCCTTGCTTCTCTTCGGCATCTAGGAGCACATCTTTGAAGATGGACATGGATTTTTCGAGCTCTTTCAGCTCTCCTTTCAAGGACCATACCAAGCAAATCTCTTTGTAAGAAATAGAGATTAGCTTTCCGAAGACAGACGCTGCTACATCTGAAACAAATTCAGCCATATCTCTTTTGTGCGGATCATCAAGTCGAGGGAACTTTGCTTCTAGTAGAGAGTCAGAAACTGGTGGAAGGTGGTTGTTTCAGCTAACAGACTGGTGGGATTATTTATTATTATTTTCTTTTTTTCGTAAAGGAGTGGTGGGATTATTTTGTTTTAGATTATTTATTTGTACCATAATTATGTTTTAGCTAACTGTTTGGTGGAAATTGTTTTGATGCTGCTTTGAGGAAGAGTAATTTTCTGAGCACAAATAATCACACAGGTGAAAATATGAAACTTGAAGAATCAAGCTTAGGAAGGCTTTATGAGTCACTTGGGATTCACCAAGAAGTCCTAGGCTGCAATATCTAGTAGCTAGACTAATTGATTGCTTTTGACTGGCTATTAGTGTCATTTTCACAATATGATTTTAACCAAATCTAATCTAAGGATAATTTTTACATGATTTGATAAATTGAGAGGATACGTTTTCTACTTTAAAAAACATACGGTATAAACTGATATTTTGCTAAAAGAAGTTTTCGGTATTGTCCCAAATATACAGTTAATTATTGATGTAGAATTTTACTTCGTAATAAGCTGTGAAATACATCTATCTAAATCAATATATCAAATCAGAATTGAATAAAGCAGACATAGCTCTGAAAAGAAGAATACAAGTTCAACTATAAATCCACTATTGACCAGCCAAGGACTGAAAAAGAACGGTAGAAATTCAGTGCTTGATTGGGGACTTTTGTCCTATCTTTTTGGTCCATTATTCTTATAACGACAAATCCATATATTCAAGTGTGCCAAGGCCCACGATCACTCATCTCATCCAGAGGCAGATACCAGTGCAATCAAACACTTGTCAAAGTTCCAACTTCCACCAAACTCTGTAGCTTCTCTCTGAATCTCAAAGATCAAAAGAAGTGGAACAGAAGAAATACAAGCATTTAGGTGTGAACTTGTTAAACCTAAATGTTTAGAGTTCTCTATGTCACATGTGATACTTACAACTGTTAGGGAATAACCTCCCCAATAGACACACAATAGTGGAAGCGATAAAATAAATGTGAAAAAAATAATGGCGAAATAAAAAATAAACAGGACACACACAAATTAGCGTGATTCACTAAATTGGCTATGTCCACGGAGCTGCTGCAGATTTTCACTAGTGGGAGAAAAGGAACCTTTACAAGTGTTTACAAATACTTATTCAGCACTCCTCACACCCAGACCCCGAATACACCCAAGAGATTTTTCTCTTATTCTCAAGAGTAAACTCACTCTAATACTCTCACAACACTTGGTGTTTCTTACACTCTGGGATGATTTACAATGAGGAATAGTACTCCTATTTATAGTGTGAGATTCCTCAGCCCTATACATGTTTTTTGCCAATTTTTGCTATATTTAATACACATTTTATACACGTTTTCTTTACCGTGTTTTTTTGTCTCTTACATGGAACAATACCGTGTTTTATTTGTTGGCTGACATAGAGCTTTTAATACTCATTACATGGTTTTGAAAACCGTGTGTACAATGCGTCAACAATCTCCCACTTGAAGACTGATTTCAATCATATCATCACACTCGATCAACCAGCAGCTCATCCCCGCATCGTTATTCTTGCAGGCCAACTGAAGCCGAACACAACTTCAGTTTTTCAATGTTCACCGTCT